>JBBMEG010017810.1:16059-27895 GCA_037832605.1 Cyclanthera cordifolia | reverse complement strand
AATATAATTTTAGTGTGTAAAGTACATAAAAAAAAAATCATAGGAATCTTTGATCATAGATTGTAAATGGGTACATCCACAAAGGATAAGAAATGGGAAACTTTGCACCACACCTTAATTTCTTGCAAAGAGTTTATATTTTTGGGACAAAAAGTTTAACAGCAAATAGTGTCCAAATTAAAAGGTACCCTCTCTCTCTTGTCTATGGATATAAAGAAAAGTTCATATCCACTTTACTGCATTAAGGCTCAACATTAATTTAATTAGGTCACCCTATAAAGCCAAAAGGGGTGGGGGTTGAGCCCTATGCTTAGCCCTAGCTACCCCTAATACCATGAAACTTTGTAGGGTGTTTTTTCCTTCCTTTTTTAGTTGACTTTTATTTTCTCCTTTTAAATTTCCACACTTTTCTTAATCTCAAATTATAAATTTGGTTCCTATGATTTGATAAACGTTAGAATTTAGTTCTTATGATTTAAAAATTCTTATGGTTAGGAGAAATATATAATTTAATTTATATAATTGGGAGAAATATAGAACTTAGTCCTTTTATATAGTTTCAAAAAATAGAGTATAATCCCTATAGTTTGATAAAAGTTAAAAAATAGTCCAACGAATTAAGTGCATAGATGTAATTTCTAATTTATGAATTATATGTTTTTTTGTTCAATCAATTACCTATATCACACTTTCATCATCAAACACATAAATTACTAACTTATACATATTTTTATTCATCAACTACGAATATCATAAACTATTTTTTATATTTTATCAAACCTTAAGAACTAAATTATAGATTTCTCCAAACCATAAACACTAAAGTCTAAATTTTTAAATCATAGGGATTAAACTCTAAATTTCTTCGAATCATAGAACGAAAGTTATAGTTCACCCCTCATTTTAACACTATTTTATCTCCTTATAAAAATCTCCAAACAACTCAAATTCTTTGATGTGTTATGAATTAAAGCTATATTTAGAATGGCTAATTAATGGATTGATAGCAACTATTTTGGTGGGTATTATAATCATGAAAACATGATAATAATTGAATGGTTGAATTTGAAAGAAATGAGGGGAAAATAAAGAAGGTAGGTAGATTATTTAAAAATGTAAATTATTTAAGTTTGTTCAAAATAAAAATGAAATTAGGGCAGGCCATTTTGAATCCAACAGCATCTTTTTGCTGCACATGATCATTCATGAATCAAAGTATATATAAATAAAGCCATACTTTGTTACAAATGTTTGCTTTGCAACTAATAACTATTGATCTTTGAAATAATTAAGGAACTTTTTTAATTAGTAGAGGCATCATCAAAATTTAAAAAAAACACACACACACACACAATTGATTGATTTTTTTTTCCTACAATAATTAAGAGTGTTCGATTCTAACTCATGAACTCTAAGTTATAATCACATAATTATGCTATTTGATCTATGTTATTATTGACAATTTATATGTGGGGTGGTCGGGCTATGACCTCGAAATTTGGTGTTCAAAATGAGAATTTTGATGGCAACGTTTGCATTTAAGTACATGTAGAAATAAAATATGCAAAATCCTAAAAAATTATTGTCCATTAGAATATCCAAATTTATATTACTATGTGTTGGTAAATGATTTTACTATTTTGATATACTATGGTAAAAGAGAGATTGTTCCTTGGTTATCGACACATTCCCAAAACTTCCTCTAACCCCGTTTTCTTAAAACATTTTTTCACGATCGGGAGTAAAGATTGCACAAGATGGGTCATTTGTGTTCGAACTTTTAAATTAAACTTATTCATAATGTTACTTAAGTAATACTTATGTTACCTGCATCAACCATATTATTAAGAGGTGAAAATGTCACATTTTTTTCTTTATAAATATAAATTATTAAAGTGAATATGGTGAAGGAGGATAGAATTTGAAGATGGAGTTTTGAAAGGAAATAAATTTGAATATAGACTGGGGGAGAGCATTAAATGTATTAGCATATTTTTCAAAGTGTTCATAAATAATGTTTGTGAAGGTAGTTTGATAGGCTTTGGAGCATTAACATAGTTTGGTGGATTGGCTTTCTTCCTCAACATTTTCTCATTTTTTCTTTACTAAAAGTGGTTTCTTGCAACTTAAAATGCATATATTATAGACATAATTTCTTAAGCTTTAACAAAAATAATTGATCGTTCGAAGGATGTAATTATTACAAATCGCATACTTCTAACTGTTCTTATCGCATTGATTGATACTAGAACAATAAAAAATTGATATAATTGAAGTAGTAAATCATGAAAGAGAGAAAACTCATGAACTATAAAAATAGCATATAGAAAGTATTTAGAGGTAGAATCGTAGAATAATTACAAATGAGAGATTATTTTGAATGATTAAAAATTTGAGTTAGAGTAATAACTTATTTAGATATAATTATTCGTAAATAAGTTATATTAAGCTCATTTAGATGGTAATTTTGTAAAATAATTGCAAACAAATAACTCATTTAGATGTAATTAAAAATGAATAATTATTTTGAAATGCTAAAAATAAGTAATTAAAAGTAAATGGTTAGAAATAAATGATTAAAAATAAATGATTACAATAACTAGTTTAGATATTTTTGTTTTATAAGAAATTGTAAAAAAATAATTTTTTAATAACTAGTTAATACCATGTTTCTTATTTTTTTAACAAAGAAAAATTAAGAATGTGAGAAAGTAAAGTTAAAAGTCATATAAACTCTTCCAAGATTTTAATAAGCACCCAGTTACGTATAGTTGAACAAAAACAAAAGGGTTAAAAACTCATCACTCTACCCATCAGAAACCCTTTCAACATTTTGAAGGGACTAAAGTGTGAAACCTCTTTCATCCATACACCAGCATGTGCCAAAAAGATACACGACAATGCCTCTCGGGTTTCCCTCCTTTCAGTGCCATTCGAAAGAATTTGTATTGTCTCGATCGTTTTGGCGCTCGACAAAATATATGATACGTCGATAAAATTTCCAAGACGGGTTCTTCTCTGTAATGGGACGTTGACCAAAAGGATTCTGCTCAACATATTTTTGAACATTTTCTGCCATTGATAGACCTTCCAAATAAACCCGAAGAGCACCTCCTGGTCCTAACGTGCACCAGTAATTGTAAGAGATGATTGAAAATGGTATAATTTAACAAATATGTTAAGAGAAAGAATTGTGCAGTGAAAGTAAAAAGGATAACAAAGGGAATACATTTGATCATTTGGTAGAAACTATGAAAGAACACAAACTTGACACTAACAATCATGTTAAAAGCATGGTTATATTTTATAGCATGAAAAGCAGTTAGTTACCTAATGAGGTATCGTCAGTATCTCTAAACCGAAATGTTACAGGAAATATTGCAGTGTTCGCCTACACAATAACAAGCATCCAAAAAACGAAGAATGCATGTTAGCATTAGATCGAAGTGCAGAGAAGGGAAATTACATAACTTCATTCAGAAATGAAACAACAGAAATAAGAGAGACGAGCCAATCTAACCGGATTGCATAATGCCTTGTGTGGGGAATCATCCAACAATAGAGTGTTTGATGCATTAAACTCTCGCGGCTTAAGGTATTTCCACAGTTTTCTAATTTCCTTTAAGACGAGAGGCTTGTGCTTATTCTCGACCGTAGAGAATGAGGTTTCGGTACAATGTGATTGATCCTGTCCAGAGCAGGGTTAGAAGAACCAAACGAGAAGGTATGGTACCAATGATTTTAAGCAGAAGACATTACTTTTAGATGATTGCACAGCACTCATATGAAATGACTTGACGTTTGAAAAATAGGTATGGGTTAGGGAACTGAATGATCAAACTTTTCCCAAAACCTGCATGACCCTCAATCAATATTTATGATGGATAAATGTATTACTAGTTCACAGAAACAGTTATAGTAAGTTATATTTCATGACAAAAATAAAAGAAATAATATTTCTTATAAACTTATAGAAAACTGCTGGCTAATAAATTACAGAGTTGCACTGATGGCAACTTAGGAAATATCATGACATAGAAATATTCTAAGAAATTGCCCGACTGAGAAATACTCGAGCCCGCAACCTTTTGATCATCAAATCATAATTAATGCAAGCTGAGCTCAGCTCTTGTTGGCTTGTCAAGTTGAGATAAAACCAAATTTAAAACCTCGAGATATGAGATATAATCAATGGGAGCTTTATCTAAGAAAGTGTTTGAAGAAATACATATCCCCATCCTTTTATATTGGAAAAAAAAAACTCTCTTGTGCCTGAAATACATAACAAAGGTTGCTTACCTCACATGATATGAGGTGAGGCTCTCGCACCTTATCCCTCCATTTTGAGCCTTTACAACAAGTGAAAATGAGAGATTTGAATCACCTCTTGATCAAAGGCACGTGTCTTGACCAATTGAGCTGTATGCTCAAATCGATCATGCTGATGCACACTTTTTAAATCTTTGAACATATTCGATAGAATGGGAGATTTGAACCCCAATTGAGTCGTGCACACTTTTTTTAGTCCAACAATAGGTAGAAATGGAAGATCTGAGCCTCTGACTCTCGATCGAGGCAAAGTCTTAACCAGTTAAACTACACTCAAGCTGACTGTGCTCTATGCACAGTTTTAGATCCATGAACATACTCATGGGAGTCATTCTATCAGGCGTCAAGTAAGAGCCAATAAGATAGAAAAAAGGTCTGGGAATTTTTGCAAAAGAAACGACTCTTAACCTTTTAGAAGCACCACAGGTTTCACAACTTTCAGCATTAGTCCAGTTTCACACCTTCATATGAGATAATTGTGAATCAATGTAAAGTAAAAAGCCATATGTAACAAATTCCAAACACTTCATTATCGTTTCATGTTTTAAGAAATGCAATGAAAATATATAATATGATAGATTCAAAATCCAACATCCTTCCATTAACCATTATTTAGATATGCCATACGGTATATGATACTGAAGGGGGATAAAAATGGAAAAGAGAAAAATAGCCTTACCCAGCAAAATAGTAACTTTTCTCTGAAATCTCTCATAAGAAAATCTATCACCATGTCTACATTTCTCCTGCAAAGTTGGTAGTGCCACAAGTAGGTTACCCCAATCAAAGGAAGAAATCAAACATATAAAGCACAAAATATTTGCACTTCAGAATCAAACAATGCAGAAAGAGTAAAGCGTTAAGCATATTTAGTTGTCAATCGAACATTACCGAGTTCTTGACGACCAAACACCCACCTCAAATCTTTCAAAACAAAACTTTATAAAATCATCACAAAATGGCCTCTTGAATACTGGAAGAGAAAAACAACTAAATCACTATTTTATCTTTTGGGGGAAAAAAATAGAGGAATGCAATTGTCGATTGTCACCTGCTTTTTGTCCTATTATAATGTCTGGCTTATATCCATAAGGAACGTAACAAATAAAATCTGCAAGCAATCCATTTACATCGAGAACAAGAAGCTTTTTCCTTGAACAGCCAATAGAATCTCCTTTCCCTAAAGTATCCAATACCTGAGATGGAGCCTTCCCTTCGGTGTTAGCATCAACACCACTGCTTGACTCACCAGAAGCTGAGAAACATACAACTTCTTGCTTCACATTTCCAGCATTTTCCAGTTCAGGAGGCATGCCCGGAGGAGTTGATACAATCCATTCCTTGTTTGCTATAGCTTCATCATCGTGATCACCAACTGAACAGCAAGCAGAGGCTTCCTCCATGACACATTCCACAATATTTTCAGAGGCATTATCACCACAAACACCACTTATCTGATCTATATCAGAACTTTCCAATGAAGCGTCCTGCTCAGTTTTCTGCTCATTACAAGGCAGTTGATAAGCATGGTCAAAGAACTTTTCTCTAGAATGATCCTTGCTCGTGTCTATCATCTCCTTGCTCAGTTCTTGAGCAACATTGGCAACATATCCGTGATCATCATGACCTCTCATATGACTGAGATCTTCAGAGATTCTAGGGTCTTCTTTGCAAGCATTGGTGGAACTCGGCTCTTCCATTTCGACACTAAAACTAGCAACATTTTGTTGGACATCTGCTGTAATGAGGATAAGATTACCGGAAACATTTATGTTTTCATGTTCTATACCTATGTCCTTTACCAACTTTTGGTCATCACCATGTTCCTTTTCATGAACATTTTCCTCTGAATTGTATATCTCAGGATGAGTTTGTCCTGTTTCAGATTCCAACTTTGAGCATTTAATGAGCATGGCATCAGGAGCTGAATCCTTTTCGGACGGGATATTATCCATAGAAGACACATCTTCAAAATGAACATTGCCAATATTGTTATCTTCAAAAGCGTTATTGAAACATAGCCTATCTGCTGCATTCAGGATTAGACTACCAGAACCATTTATGTTTTCATGCTCTGTATCTATGTCCTTGAACAATCTTTGGTCATCATCATGTTCCTGTTCATGAACACTTGCCCCTGGCTTACATATCTTGGGATGAGTTTGTCCTGTTTCAGATTCCAACTTCGAGCATAAGAACATGGCATCAGGAGCTGGATCATTTTCCGACAGGATATTAGTCATTGAAGACATATCTACAGAACCAGAATCAACATTGCCCATATTGTTATCTTCAGAATCATTATCAGACTGTTCTAGCTTCCTCTTTTTTGTTTTATGCTCCAAGCCTTCGCTCGTGTCACATTCCGAAATATTCATGATAAAATTTTCCATATATTTGATAGATACCCCAGACTATATACTCAGCAAAATGGTAAGTTTTCAGAGAACTCAAGTATTTCCTGAAAGGAATCTTCTCTTACCTGATATATAAAAATTATACAGTCATCAATCAAACTATCTACATTCAAGGCCTAATCACAGATGTTTATTATGAAGAAGATATAGCTTAACTTCTCCGGAGTCGGGACCTTCTTTCTTTCCCAACTTTAGTTCAGGCCTGCCTACCACAGACTCCTTAAAAGTAAACCTTTCAAAGCACAACAGCTTACAGAAGATTTCATTTCTTTTACTAGAGAACAAAGCCAGTAAAACATTTAATCGGACGTTTATCAAAAAAAGGAGGAGGAGCTGGCTCTAAACTATTTCGGCAAAGGGCAGATAGAGGTTAATCTTGATGTTAGACACAATCCCAATTGTGAGTTTTCTTTCCTAAAACTACAAATGTTAAAATTCGTTAACACTTGGCTGTCTTATTGCCCTCAAAACAAGACAATTCCTCACTGATCAAGTACAACCCAGAGTGCTAACGAGCTAATAAGCAAGATACACTAAAAGAGCAAAGTAATAAAAAGATTTGAGAACAAACTCAAGTAAAACCCAACAACAGTTAGAACAAAACAAGCAAAACCCAGATAAAGTTCCAACCGCGAAGGGAAAGACAATCTACTGCAGACAACAAATGAGCATAAAAGCAACAAAAGTCAAACCCGTCTCCAAAACAAGAAAATCAGTCAGAATTCCCATCAAATTCGGACCCAACAGTGAAAATTCAACATAGAAATTAGGTATACACGAGGGAAAGAGAAAGAGACTTCACAGATCGAACATGGGAAGAACGCAGAGGAAGGAGCAGCAATTGGGAGGACAAAAGAGAGAGAAAATTGTGGCATTGAATGTCGGTCTGGTGGCAGCTCAAAATTCCTCTTATTTTGTCGAATGTAGTGCCGTCGTTCTTCTCGCGGGCAGCCCATTTGAGAATCGGCGGCTCACTCACCATCAATCTTCTCCTCTGTTTTTTTCTTTTTTTTTTTTTTTAATAATCAGAATAAAACTATGTAAAGTTAACGTAATGGACAAGAGGATGATGGAGACTCAATATATTATGATTTTAATTTATGGTGATCACAATTTAAAAATTAATTTTTTAAAAAAAATTTATTTATTTATCCGTCAAATTATATATGGGCAATCAATTTGTCTGGTAAGAATAATCAAATGCAATATTACTGTCGGATGATCCAACACATATATTTAAATTAAAAAAAACATATATAGCATATCCAAGAAAATGAAAATATATACAATACCATTTTCAATATATATATATTTTTAATTTTGAAAAACCATTTTCAATATTATTATTTAATCTACATAAAATTTTAATTTATTTATACACATTTAAATTAGAGAGAAAGATTTTTTTTTTTTAATAGAAAAAATAAAAAGGACATTCTATTTAGATCACCAAAAATTATTTCTCTTGCATTTCGTTATAATTATTTTTTAGTCACAACAAACTCATAGTTTTTTTTTTCAACATTATTCTTTTCATTTAACTCAAATATAGCAAAACTGAACATAACCGAACTGAGAGCTGATATTAATAATACATTAACATCTATTTAATCAATAGTTCAATTGGATTTTTTAAATATTTTGAGAGTTTTGTTTTAAAGTACAAATAGGGAGATGCCAAATCCTATCGCATCAAGTTTATGACTCCCACATATTTTTTCATGATTAAGAAAATAAGAGATCTTATTGAAAAAAAAAACGAGCTTCTCATTGTTTTTCATGAGTACAAATGAGCTTCTCATTGTTTCCAAACAGGTTCAAATCATGGTCCCTCCATTTCATTTGCTTTACTTCAACTTGCATCCATTACAGAACTTAAAAAAAACACACACACACACACACAAATAAACGAACTTAGAACAGAAAAATTTACTAAAAAAAGAAAATATATTTTGTGTATATTCATAAGGATTTGCAAATTGGCTCCAATGGGTTGGCATCAGGCAGTGTGACATATATCAAATACCAGAAGTTGAATCACCAAATTTTGCAAGATTTTTTTTAATAAAATTAGCTTAATTAACATAAAATTTATACTTAAAGACTTCGAGATTAGAGGATCAATATCGCATAAAATGAGAGAGGCATAGCAAGAACAAAAGTTCATCCGATAATCAAAAGCGTCCCCGGCGAACTCGAGCCCAGGCTAAGGCTGCAACTGCAGCACCCCCCAGGTGGGCAGCTCCTGAAATTTGGCTGTCATTCTGCAGAGATCAAATAGGTTTCATGAATTTGTCTATCAGTAGTAGAATGCCAGCCATATGCAACAGAGAAAAGAAATGAAGATGAAGTTGTAATTTGAAGTTTAATTCCGTTCGATAATTATTTGTTTTTTTCAAAATTTTCCTTTGTTTAATCACACATTCTTTAGTCTTTACCATGACTTCATCATTCTTACGAAAAACATTTGAATTATTAGCCAAATTCCAAATGAAAACTAAGTTTTTATAAAATAAAGAAACTCATGAGCAGCATTTATGAACTTAGTTTTCAAAACCTAAAAACCTAACTCATAATCAAACATTATACCTCTAGCATCCTCCACATGTTTTCTCCAATGAGAAGAATGCCCTGTAATGAAACCACAAGGGATATCAGGATTTTTCATTATGAACTGCGAATATCTGTGCTAATTAGAGTTGAGCTTACCAGTAAGATGGCAGGAACGGGTATAACAAATTGGAGATAGAGAGTCGACTTTGGGAAGAGGAATATATCAAGCAACATGATAGCATACACGCCTCCGCTCGCCCCCTAATCGATCAAACAAAATGAACAGACTTGAAGATTCAAGTTCTAACAAGTATCCTGATTCTTGTAAGTCAAAGA
Organism: Cyclanthera cordifolia; assembly: GCA_037832605.1. Classification (NCBI taxonomy): domain Eukaryota; kingdom Viridiplantae; phylum Streptophyta; class Magnoliopsida; order Cucurbitales; family Cucurbitaceae; genus Cyclanthera; species Cyclanthera cordifolia. The sequence goes on along the minus strand of JBBMEG010017810.1, from coordinate 18,260 downwards.
TGATTGGTACAATGTAAGATGAAAGGAACAAAGCCTCCAATCAAACCACTAGAAAAAAAAATTCACACAGAGCATTTGGTGAAAATATCGATTTCTATGGGTCAAAATGTAACAAACAAAGTAGAGATGGAATTCCAAAAGCATACCAATCCTCGGGCGTATGCCGGGTCCTTGTCCCAAACTGATTGCCCCTGTCGAAAACACAAAATGAGTAAACAAAAACTGTTAAAAAATTCTGTTGATACTGTCCGTCAAATAGGCCATGCATTACAAGAAAAGTTCTATGCAAAGATGTTTTATTCCATTGACTGCTGAATTTCTCTTCTGCCATTATGAAAGAGTTTGACACCCAAATACTCCTATATGTTCAAGAAGTGATAAAATAGGTATTGGAGATGGGACAAATGGCTAGTGTGCGGTGCAGGTTATTCTCGTAAGAAAGAGAGGAAGCATGAATACAAATAAGTGCTGAGGGGTAGGGGAGAGGTAGGCATGTTTTTGGTAGAGTCTTAGGACTTGGAGGAGAGGTTTCCATTACTCTCGAATTCCGTGGGTTTCTAGTTCATTTCTATCTTGTTACTATCTTATTAATGTTCTATGAATATTAAAGATACATCATCATTCATGGGCAAAGTCATTATTTCAGTGTTATTTCTGCCAATATTGAGCAAATCCAGCAAAATTAACATCTAAATTAAAATTCTGATGCTGCCTTATATCTTATCAAAAGACATCTCTATGACCCGAAAATTTTGCAAAATGAGTGTCCCAAAATTTGAATGAAAGAATTGGACAGTGGGCATAACAATATATAATTATTTGACAGAATTTGCCTACCTTAGAGGATGATGCTTGGAACAGATGCTGCACCAAGAAAAAAGCTGACCCGACAATTACCCCTTCAAGATACAATTTCAACAAAAACTGGGGACCAAATACTCTGCCGATCTGTTGAAGGAAAAATATATAAGCTCACTGTTAGTTGATGTAATTAAATTTACTTCAACCTATCGGCTTAAGTTTTTAGGTTGATTCGTAATTTACATAATTCAACATGATATTGGAGCAGGAGGTCATGAGTTTGAGTCCTTGCCGTGTCATTTTCACTCAATTTAAAATTAATTTCACTTGTAAGACATTTCTAAAAATTTCTAAATCCACAAGTGAGGGGGAGTGTTAGTTGATATAATTAAATTTACCCCAACCAATCAGATTAAGTTTTTAGGTTTGATTTGAGATTTACACAATTCAACACCCACATCACGCACATCAAGTATCAATTCTATCACGGCCGAGAAAGAGGTAAGTTGTAACACTAATTGGTCATTATTAAGTTCTGGAAAGACCATGGCAAAACAGAAAAGGTAAACAAACTCTTTTTATTTTTTTTTTCAGAAACCGGGAAATTGAAGCTTTATAGTTCACATTTTACAAGTAAATTATATGCATACATCTTCTGGAAGAACTATAAGAACTTTTTAAATTATTTTTTACAAAGCAACCATACCGAATGCATATTTTGAATTATTATCTTTTAACTGGCTTAAGCCATTTTCACAAATGCAAGAGACACCCCAACTCACCTACAATAACTTGAATCGAAGTATGTATCCAGTATCAACACTAAAATTAGCATACAAGATCTCATCACAGTATCTATCAAAGGGTCCTTACTCTTAAAAGTCAATGATCATTATACTTCCCCTATTCATTATGGTCAAGAGTACATTATATAGGCAATATATGATTAACAAACTAACCACTATCACTTGTAACTTCCTAACCACAATTAACTAACTACAATGGCCTTAAGAGATCCTATCAATACAATTGTAGTTAGTTAATTATGGTTAAGAAGTTACGAGGGTGGTTAGTTTGTTAATCACCTATTGCCTATATAATGTAATCTTGGCCGTAATGAATAGGGGAAGTATAATAACCATTACCTCTCAAGAGTGAGGACACTTTGATAGATTCTATCAGTTTGTTGAAGCAAGTTTTCTCAAAATTATTTTTCCTCACAAAACTTGAAGACATATAGCAAAATGTAGTTTTTAAAATATATAATACTACCATGCGGCAGATAATAACTAAGAGAAAGGTTAAATATAAATAACTACAAGTACAAGATTCTGTGTCCAAAGACACAAGATTCTGTGTCCAAAGACAAAAACTACAAGATTAGAACATAAGGTAAAGAG
>JBBMEG010017810.1:0-15959 GCA_037832605.1 Cyclanthera cordifolia | reverse complement strand
ACAAGATTCTGTGTCCAAAGACACAAGATTCTGTGTCCAAAGACAAAAACTACAAGATTAGAACATAAGGTAAAGAGGGGAAAGTAGTAAAGGTCATAACAAGAAGTTTTACATAAGTCACCCACATATAAATAAACTGAGGAGAGAATAAAATAAAACAAAAATGAGGGCCCAACAGAAGTTGGAAGAAAGATAGTCATACGTTCATCCCAAAGAAATATAGTCCAATCATGTTGTTTCCCATATGGCTAATGTTGAAGTGACTGAAGGCTGAGGTAATAATTGTATGTATGTAGCCGTTTCTAACATTTGCTAAAGAAACCTGTGTAGACAGCAATGAAACATCGAAAAAATAAAGTCACAAACGGCGAGAATGGTTGAATTGAAGTTCCAAACTTTGAAAATTAAAAGTTATTACTTCCAAAATGGCATGTAATATCTTAACTTTATTAAAGCTATTTCTCAAAACATGTTTATCAATTTGAGAGAAAAAATGAAAACGAAAACTACTAGTAATGTTAAGTTGAACACATCTAAGAGGCCATACATCTTGAGAAATCCCGAATGTCCATGAGATGGAATCGATTCTGATGTTTCTCTTACAAGATATGTAGTTTACTAAGCCAGCTGGTTTGTTTGGATATCGTAGATGCCAATGAAGGGGTAATTTGAATACTCATGATATGAGATGGGTTTTCAATATATAATCAGCCGGGTTGAGCTCGGTTGGGAGACAATATTAGTTATCAGGTCAGATAGACATTTGACAGGTAAGCAAAGCCGCTTAAAAACCTATTACTTAATAAGGATTAGTTACTGACTCACATAGAATACGGACTGAGTTTTCAACTATCCAATTGGAAATTTAATCTTCTTGATTCATATTATAGAGACATTAGTAGATAAACAGGTTGTTTCTTTTCTAATTATTGATTTTTATAATGAACCAAACTTTCATGGTAAAAAAATAATATGAAAGAATACAAGAGTATACAAAACAAATATAGTTATCTAATATTTTCAACCATCTTCACAAGTTTGTCATGAATATATCAAGCACAACATATATGATTGTTCTTCATTTCTAGTAATTACCCATGTATCTAGATTTCAAGACATTACTGATGGCCATAAATTTTGATTCCCTCATGAATGACCCCCTTAACAGTTCCCATGGAACATCAATAGTCATGATGTGCCTACAATTATGAGGCATGTAACCGCAATCAGGGACTTACAGTAAAGTTTTTTATCATAAAGTTAATATCGGCAATCTGCCAGAGGAGGAAAACAGCAACATTAGCTATAATCAAGCCCAACACCACATCATTAGTCGTTAGCCTTTGAAACCAGTTTCTGTGAATAGAAGAAATGAAAATAAGGACTTTCCCAAATAATCAACATTGTTTATAATATACCGAGCATCCTCTCCTTTGTTCAAATGAATGATTACAACTGTTTTATGAATTCAATACTAAAAGATCCACCAAGTCTATTCGAATATAGAAGGTTGCATCAAATTATTATAATATGTTAAATAAAAACTAAAGTCACCCATGATCATAACAATGCTAATCCCAAAACAATAAAGAAGTTTCATAATAGCAGCAGACTAAGTTAGAGAATATATGCTGTGGGGGATACCTAAGAAACAAGCCTGTCTCAAATGAAAAAGAAAGCATCACGATGTTATCCATCAATTCTAAAGATCAGGTACCAAAATTTTCAAGAACTCCCAATATCAAAGAATAACGATTCCTCTTCAACTTTTTAGAGATTTTCTATATAACAAGTTGCATTTTCTATTCTTCTTTTTTTTTTATTCCCTTTTTAAATGTGAGTATCCAGTTTAGCTTAAACACAACTCGACTATTCTTATCAAATGACCATACCCTACTACATTTGGTTGTCACCACCATTGATTAAACTCATTTCCTGAGCATACTATTTTTCCAAGGCACTTTATGCTGCACTCCTACTTTATAACACAAAAACCAGATGAATGTTTTGTTTTTAACTGCACTAATATCAGGAAAGTGGTTGAACTTATTTGATGAAGTTCGTTAGCAGCTTCACATTTTCCACATGCCATCTCCAGTAGTAATCAGCATAACTTTTTTTTTTTTTAATTTAAACCGAGAAGTTTCACAATACTTGGGGTAACCACGCGTGTCTCTAGGCCAGGTATCGAGAGACATGGTAGGTGTCTACAAATTAATGTCACAGGTGAGTCTCGAACCCGAGACCTTGAGAGAGCACACCTTCAAAAAGCCCAAGAGTTCAACCAAGGGAGAGTAGTAATCAGTATAACTGTTCTTGAACTCTTGAGATTTCCCAATTGCTCATGAAATCACTCAAGTTAATTGTAGTGCATAATATCACGTGAGCGATACCATTTGCAAACTTCAACAGGAAAATAAAATTGGGAAAAACTCGAATTCACCATCGAAAAAATGCGATAATCAATGCTGAATAAAATTACTCAACCAAACAAGGTCTTCACATTCTTCAGTGACGAATTGATTTTCTGATAAAAAAAGACCAACATTCCAAATAAAAACAAACACATTACCTGCCACCCCGCTGAAAATCGGAGCCTGGTTTCAACTGAAATTTCAGCTTCGAAAATTGATGTCCCATAAAGAGAAGCCTGCTTTGTACTAGACTCTTAATCGAACTCTTGAAAAAGGTATTTGAAGGATTCAACAAAAACCCTTTTCCGACCACCGGCCGTGAGAAAAACCCATGAATTTTCTCCGCGAAACTTCGATGTGAATTCCATGAACGAGAGTGATCCTGAACTGGACGAGTAAGGAAGGAGCCAAACAGGTGGTTTTGGTTATGGGTTCGCACTGGTGTAGCAAAAGAAGCGCAATCCTTGAAAGGATGAGAAGAGGAGCAGAAATTCGAAAGCCTTGATGCAAGTTGACGAGAAAAAAGTTTATTCATTTTGCTCTTGATCTTGATTATGGTCTACGACCGAGCTGAGGTTGGTGCGGAGCTAGTATTTCATTTCTTGAATGAATTAAGGTGTGTTTGGGCTACCCTCTTTATTTCATTATTTTATTTATTTTATTATCATTTGCTTTACTCTAATTAATCATTTTATTAATTATTTTCTCAGTAAACATTCTATTCATTCAAATATAAATAATCATGTTTTTATAATTTTTTTTTAATTGTCATTCTTTCCAGAATTTTTCTCACCCTTTTCTCAATACGAACCCTTAATGAAAACAAGGATTTATACTTGTATAGTTGTAGCTTCAAATGACGTAAAAGAGGTTTAAACTTTCACTTTCATTTGGTGGAAGCCTTCAGAATTATTAAATTTGAGATCTGCTTATAGTATTAGTTTTACTGTACCGTTTTGTGATGTCTCTATATTAGGAGAATAAAACTCAGATAGACGTTCACTAAAAAAAAGAAAATTTTCCCTCCCCCTCCCAAAAGTTGAAAAATATTATCGAGTTTAATAACATTTATCGTTAAAAATTAAACACATAATCTTTTAATTATAATCATACTTGAGTTAAAGCTATATATATATATATATATATATTCTCTTTGATACATATAATTGTTCAAATCATATTGTACTTTATTATTATTGATAACGAATTTTTTAGTTTTAATATATCTCAAACTTATAATTTTGTTTCAAAATGAGCACATTTATTGATAGTTAAGGTATAATTTAGGAAAAGAAGTTTGAATTTTTATTCCTTAAAATAGAGTATGCTCAAACAATTTAATTAATTTGTGGGATCACATTAAGAGAGCGTTTAGCTATGTCGGGAATTTAATGAAAAAAAAAAAAAGAAAAAAAGAGAAACCCTTGCGCCAGGTTACTCGACGGGATGACCCGGCCGAGTAAAAACGCTCGGATCAGCGAATTCCTTTCCTTTCCGAGCAGATTTTGACACAACAAAAGCGCCATAAAGTTGAAGAATTAACTAAACAAAAACAAATAAATAAAAGTTAAAAGATTATTTGACAATTTATAGTTTTAAAATTTTGAATAAATATAAAAGTTTATTCAAATTTTTAAACCTATAAATTTCGTTACCTACACGCTAGAGTATGTTCTCATTTTCATCAGTTAACTTCAAATTATTTATTGATGTTTTTTCATTTTCTTTTTTGTTTCTACCATCTGAAACGCATTTGGTGAGAATTACATAATCTACAGTTTTTCTTCACTGATTTTCTAAGTCTGCCCAGTGATAACTAGTGATGTTGACTATGAACACTCAAAATGTAAAACATAAGCTTCTTAAAAACTCAGGACTAAATAAAACAGGACCTTCCTGAGCAATGTGGTAGGAAAAAAAAGATATGAACTTTCAATCAGTTGATGAAGCAAACGTAATTTCTGTTGCCTTATGTTGTTTTCGTATCTTGCAGTTGTCTCTTCACCAGTGCGGTGTACACACCATCCCTGCTAAGAAGCTCGTCGTGTGTTCCACTTTCAACAATCTGACCATCAGAAACAACGGCCACGGTATCTGCTGTCTTAACGGTGGATAGCCTATGAGCAATGACGAGCACGGTCCTACCTTTCATCAACGAATCCATTGCATCCTAAAAGGCTCATCCATCGATCAGATTTCAGAAAGTTAGATATGAAATAGGAAACTTTTTGAGTTTGTACAAACCAAACAAGAAGTATTCACAACAGACCTGTACTAGGTGCTCACTTTCAGCATCTAGAGCACTTGTGGCTTCATCTAAAAGGAGAATTCTTGGGTTCATTAGTAGAGCTCTTGCTATAGCAACTCTTTGTTTCTGACCGCCTGACAGCCTTACACCGCGTTCTCCAACGTGAGTTTTATACTTTTCAGGGAAGTTTGATATGAAGTCATGTGCATTAGCCATTTTCTGGGATTTCAGTAGGATAAGTTAAATAACAGGTTTAGCCCTCAAGGTTAATAGAAGACAAAAGGACATAATATCTTACAGCTGCATTTTCGACATCAATGCTATCAACTTTGCCATCTAAACCATAAGCGATGTTCTCCTCTATGGAACAGTTGAAAAGAGTAGGCTCCTGGCTGACTATACTGATCTGCAATCGACGAGCAAACGTTGAAGTTTAAGACAAGAACGAATAGATTTGTAACACGACCTTGAACTTCAATCAAGTTTGAAAGGTAACTATTAAGTAGACTTATTACCCTTTTGTGTAAATGATGATGTGATATCTCTACCAGAGGAACTCCATTTATCAGAATCTGTCCTTTTGTTGGATCGTAAAACCTTTCGATCAGGTTCGCTATGGTGGTCTGTGACAAACAAAGAAACATAATGCATAATAAATTTCAGATTTCTTGTTACAAGCAGTAAAGAAGAAACAAGAATTAAGCAAAAGAAAGTAAATTACTTTTCCGCCACCACTCGGACCAACAAGAGCTACTTTTGAGCCAGGCTGCAATCTTAATGTTATTCCCTGTAACCATGAACTTGTTATAATTCAATAACAGTGCATAACCTTTCCACCACATAGCTAATATTTATGATAGTAATATCATTACCTTCAGCACAGCATGATTAGGTCGGGACGGATAAGCAAACCAAACATCATCTAACTCGACTTCTGCATCTTGGTCACTGCATTAAATAACTAAGCATAATCTATCCTGCTCCTTCTGAAAATATAAACTAACAGTTCTCTTCCTTTCAAGCAGTCACATTTTCTCTTATTTAATAGAATCTTTCATTTAAATAACTGCTAAGATAAAGCAAGATGAAAGAACAAATTCTGATAACTCCTTACTGTTCTATAGATCTACTATAATTCTTCACCCAGGACTTATTCACCAACAGCTTACAATCCAACAGTAAGTTCATGCTGCTTTAAGCACCATCTACCTAGCTCCTTTGAGGACTAACAGTAATTAATCAATTTTTTTGTAGGAGCAAGAACATAATCAGTAAGCATCACAACTTACCACTTAGCTTTAACACCTTAAGAACAAATACACAACCAACACCTAATAAATAACATCTGATAATCTAATTGTGAATTACCCACCAAATTTTCTTCCAGAAATTTAGTTGTACCTGAACCTTAATACCAAACCAACCAACTCAATGCTCAACAAACAGCAAAGCCCAACATAAAAACAATTCAAACACTCCCTTACAGAAATAAAGATCAGAGACACTTTTTTCAATCTAAAAGAACATAAAATGAGCATACCCAATAGGGCACTTATTTCCCGAATTTGTCATTGTTGATACACGATCCAGGAGCTGAAAAACTCGTCTACTAGCTCCAGCAGCTTTCATGGCTACAGTATACAATCCCGACAACCCAGATACAGATGTTCCCACTACAAAGGGAGAGTCAAATTACAGCTAATTTTATTGTCCCTTATGGAAAAGAAAAACTCTATAAAACAGAGACATTTTACCCGTTAAACTATATAGAATGAAAGATGTCAGAGCTCCCGGAGTCATGAACCCTTTGATTGTCAAATTAGCTCCATATATCACAACGATAATAACAGATAAGGTTGATGCTGCATAGAGACCTCCAGAGAATAATCCAACGACTTTCTGTTAAATGATAAGATTGAGAGTAAAAGCTGTGAGCTTGTAGAAACATAGACCACAAGCTCAAAAGATATATTTCACCTCAAAATAAACTCACAGCTTGAGTAAGTCCAAGTTGCAACGTCTCCTCGACTTTTTGAGAGTATCGTGATACCTCGTACGATTCTTGAGCAAAAGATCTGACAGTGCGTACAGCACCAAAAGATTCCTAAAACAAAAGCATAAAATGACTTTTTTTTCCTCTTGATTTCCTCACGTAAGATGATACCCACAAATAACATATTTTAACTAAATATCAAAAAAACAAATTAAAATCTTGTGGTGAATTTATACCTCCGCAATTGAAGCACAGACAGCAGCTGCTGCTTGAGTCTTGTGAGAAAGCTCACGAAGAAAGCGACCAAATTTACGAACAGAAACAGAAATCACAGGAACAACAACCAAAGCCAATACTAGAAATGATAGACCAGATAAAAACAATGAGCATATTGACACCCAAAAAGTTGCATTGCATATTTAACTGGTTCAGTGTTAAAATTCTCACATGTTAACTTCCAAGAGGTTGAAAACATGAAGGTCAACCCAATTAATGCAGTTGATAGATTTCTTAAGGCCTCAGAGAGATTGGTAGTTGCTGCATTTTTTATGATTTGGGTATCCTCAGATAACCTACTAAGAAGTTCTCCTGTTCGAGTAACATCGAAGAAGGCTATTTCCTACAAAATTCATCATCTGTTAAGAAATATTTCACACGCAAAAAAAATAATGACCACAAATTAGATTTTTAAGCCTTTTGTTTCTTTTTTTCATGGGGGATACCTGATTAAGAAGATGAGTAAACAAATTCTTCCTTAAGCGAGCAACAACTCTCTCACTAGAAGAAGAAAATAACCAAGCTCGAATACTTGAGCACACCGCACTGAAAATCACATATTTCATGAGGGAGTGGCATAATATATTTCAGACGTCATAATAATGGATCTTAGTATAATTTGAATTGCTCATAAATATGTTCAATTTAGACTTCTAAACGGAAGATCTCATAAAGCTGACCCTAGTTCACAACCTGAGCTATTAGTTTACACTTTTAACTGGTTTAGGATGGCTGTTTTACATATGGGTGATTTTGGTTCGGGTTTTGTCGGTTTTGTGCCAAACTGATAATCAAACGATTATCCTCGATTTTTGGATAATTGAGTCCGAACCGATGTCTAATAAAGGACAAAATCAATGATTTGGTTTTTTGTTATCATTTCAATAAAAAAAAATTGTTTATTTTTCAAATTTTTTGTCTCATTCTCAATTTTAATTTTAATTTTATTCTAAAAACTTTGATTATAGTAATAGAGAACAATACTGTTTTTTCATCAAATTTAAATATCAACGTATCTATTTTTTCTTATTATTTATATATTCGGTTCGGTTCAATTATTTATTGGTTCTTCCATCAAGAACCGAAATCGATCTGATATATTATCAAACTGAATGATCCAATATTGTTCTAAAAAACCGAATCGATTAGATCGTTTGGTCGGTTTTGGATTTTTCCTTTCACTCCTAGTTTTACATAGGAGATAATGACTTTACATATTATGCCTAAAACTTAAAAAAGTTTAACTGATCATACCCAATTAAAACGATCGATGTGATATATAAAATGGTGTTCGTGACTTCCTTCAGAGCTATGCTTTTCTGTTCCGGTGAGTCAATATCTCCAGATACAATGTCAATAATCTTTCCCCCGAATTTCGGCTACAGGATCAACATTTCAAAGAGTAGTGGTAAAATCATAACTAAGTTCATGACTTCATGGGCATAATTTCAATTTCAAGAAATAGATTAAAAAAACACACACAAAAGATGCATACTATCAATATACTTGACGTGGAAGCAATCAGAAGAGCAATGGTAGCAATTATCAACCTCCCAACTTCAGGCTTCGCCTGCAATACAATTAAGATGTTGAGAACTTTAACCTTATCACAGAAAAATTAATGGATTCTGCAAACAAATCACCAACTCACTTACAAGTGAAAGTACTCTGCCAAATCCAACATTTGAAGGCTGAAATTTGCAAGCATGGTCAACATCAGAAAACAAACAAGAAACAACTAGTTGGGGGTGTGTTTGAATAGAGGGTTTGTTCATGGGTTGACCCAATTCCACGTTTGGATGGAGCAGCTCGAAAAAAACTTTCATCAATCTTTCATAATCCCTCGGGATACAGTATCACTTCTACTATGACCACTCATAACCCCTCTATCCAAATGAAGGTTTTCTGCTACAATCATTAATAGCCTCTCTATTCAAATAAGAGTTTATTACTTTCATCAATCTTTCATAATCCCGAGGAGTGTTGTAACATTATTTTCATCGATTATTAGAATAAGAACTTAATTATAGTCTCTCCAAAATCAACAAGCATCCACTTTACCTTCACCAAACCCCTCATAATCACTGCCCCCATTTCCAAATCCCTCTATCCCAAGAGTGAATAATCCTTCACCAAAATCATTGAAGATCTAACCCTAAAAAAAGAAAAGAAATATTACCGGTACAGCATCCCCATGCTCCAAGTCTGTCAACTGACGATCTTCTGATGCGCCAATGCTCTTTCGCCCTCCCTGTAATAAACAAGGAAACCAACATCAAAATCGATGGATACCCATCTCGTGAAGAAGTAGAAAAATAAAGAAACCCATGAAAGTAAAGCAAGCACAGGAAATTGAAATTTCAAACAAAGCACTGCAAAATCCCAGAACAGAACCCAAAGGAAGAAAATTATTGAAGAGAGCATTTCATTTCACAAGGGACGGAATCATGAATCAAGAACATCATGGAAATGAAAACAGCTTACCCCATGATCAAGCAATGGAACTCTCTGGCTTCCCATGCCCCTCATCTGTTGAATCAATCAACCAAAACTTGAGAACTGGGCGAGGAGGGGTGCAGACTTGAGTCGAGATTAAAAAAAAAAAGTTTTATGCTCGGAAGACAAAACCCCAAAAGGAGTAGTGACAAAATTTGAATATAATTATAATTCTCTGCTGACAAAACTTGTGGCAAACAACCACTAAACTGGGTTGTGGTGTGATAGCCAATTTCCTCTCTTCCTCTCCGTCCATATATCATGGAAAAGAGACAAACCCCTTTTCTTTTTTTTAATACAAAGTTACATCCGGCAACCCCAACAATCGAACTTATACCTATTGGGGGCAACTGCACTAAATCATCGACTATGTGATATTGGTCAACTGTATTTGTGTACACTTAAGAACCATAATGTCAGTGATGCGAATTTTCGCTCTCAATTATTATAATCTCAAAATGTCTTGACCTCCCCCTAGTCCCACTAGGATCCACTCATGATTACTAGAGATGTTTGAGTTAGAATTCAATTCAGATTGGGTTGGGTTATGATTTTCTAATTTCTGTTGGGTTTGGTTGGTTCTAGGGTTGGCCAATTTTTGACTCGTTCAACCCAACTCAATCCAAACTATGGAATAATGTATTCCATATACATATTTGTGGATGTGTTAAAAGAGAAATTAATTAAAAATATAACTTTTTAGTATATTAATAACTAACATGCACTAATAATAAAAAACAAGTAATCTATAATATCAACCTTTTTTATTCATTTGTTTATACATTTTTAAGTATAAATAGAGTATTTGATAGAGAAAAAAATAGATTAAATAATCCGAGAATCCAACCCAATCCACCTCGGAAATATAGAGTTGCGTTCGATTGAGTTGCTTTTATTTCGTATTGTTGGACGCGTTGAAGGAAATCTGAAATTTTGGGTAGGTCCTAAAATTTCTTATAACCCAACCCTAAATCATGTACACTCCTAATGATTACATTAATAATATATGACTACCACAATGAAAAGAAGAGCCTAAACTGAATCAATCTTATCTAATGGATCTATTTGTTTTGTTTAGAACATTTTAAATTTTTTGATTTGATATTTTAGGAAGTTGAAATATATTTGTTCATTTTTTATTATTGATTGATGAATAACATAAAATCAAATCGAATATATAAATATTAAAAGAAAATAAAAATATAATGATATTTAGATTTAATAGAAAAAAGTTGCAATATGAAATATGAAGCAAAATCATTATAAATATGTTTATGAAAAATGTTGTTTTTGGTTAGTAAAAAATCATTATAATGAAATAAAAAATAAAATAAAAAACAAGACAAAAAGTTGAAAAATAAACAAAATTATAATTGAATTAAAAAACAAAAAATTGAACTAATGATTTGTCCTTTAATAGACAATAATTTGAACACAATTATTGATAAATGGAGTATATTGTTTGGTTGTCGGTTTGACATACAATTGAAATGATAACAAACAAAAATCACAAATAAATAATAGATATCTAATTTTTAATTACCAGCTATGAATATAGTGGAAGAAAATATAATGACAATATTTATAAATTTTCAAATATCAAATCAAATAATTTTATAATTAATTTTATAATTATATTCGACTGACAGTAAATATGTATAGACATCATAGTTCTGTTCTAAAAAAAAAAACAAAGAAGGCGGAATTGGGCCTTCCTCTTAAAAAATGATTGGGCCTCACTCGGGCTTTTTTAACCGGAAATCCACGTGGGCTGGACTGCATTAAGACCAACCTGGCCTCACAGTTTCTTTTTTAAAATCCTCTAAAACTCTCTGCGAACGAATTCCGTAAAGGTTTTGGTGGAGCGTTTAGGCGCTGCACATACATTGGTTTCATAACAAACGTTTGGGTAAGAATAATGGGGAAGAATAATGGGCCCCACATTGCGTGATAAAAAAGTGCACCTTTATTTTATTTTTTATTTTTATTTTTTTGTAATTTTGATTTTTCAATATTTTTATCATTAATTTTTTATGAATATATTTATGTGTGTATAATAGTTTTTTTCTCTCCCTTTATTTCGTATCATATTTTGGAAGCAAATCTTTTAATTTAAATTTTATTTTTATATTTAAATTAACTATAATTTTATAAGTGATTTCATATTTTTAAAATATGTTTTATTAAATTAAATTTCATAATAATTTAATAATCTATTTCATATTCGATGATATTTTATAATCAATTTCTTAATTAAAATGACCAAATGATTATAGAACAATTTAAGTTTTTATTTTTCTTTGTAAAATAGGTTTTAATTAACAAAATTGTTTATATTTTTAATTAATGATCATTTCATAATACAATTCACATTTTATAAATATATTTCGTTAGGTTGAATTAACGTTAATTTCATGTTTTTATTTTTGGTTATCTAAATAAATTTTAAATAATTATTAATTTATATTTTATTAAAATCGTGAATAAATTTGAATAAAAATACACTATTATTTTTTTTTTTTTTAATTTGAATTGTTTTTCTTCCCAATAATTTTATTCATTTTTCATAACTTTTTCTTCTAAATTTGAATTCTATTATTTTAGTACATATAATTTTCAACTTCATTCTCATTCATATAATATCATATTTTGAAAAATAAATTTAAAACTAAAAATAGTATTTTGTAATTTTTAATGAATCATAATTTCATAATGCAATTTACATTTTGTAAATATATTTCGTAATGTTAGAGTAGCATTAACTCCATAATTAAGTTCGTATTTTAAAAATATGTTTTATAAACTAAACTCAAAGGAAGTAATACATATTTTTAATTCAATTATTTTAAAATATTTATTAATTCATATTGTCTTTTATTTCCTTTATTTAACAAGAAATGCAAAAAAAAAAAAAAACTTTAATATTAATAATAATTTAAAATTTGAAATAACAACAAATTTTAATTAAATATATTCATAAATGTCATATCATATCAAAAACAATAAACATTTTTCATAATTCTTTCGTAAATATTTTTCATCCAAACAAAAATTAAGAATACATATTTCTAAACATTCTACTAAAACCTTCAAACAAACTAACTATTATTAAACACTCAAAATAACTCTTTCGTAGAATCTCACATAAACACCCCCACAACTTTTTTCTTTTTGATAACCCGAAAACTTGTAGTGTCACTCCTAAAGAAGTAGACATGTATCTATAAATTAATATCACATATAATTTCGAATCTAAAACATTGAGATGTGCATATTTTCAAAACTCAAACCTACGGCCACCTCAACCGACAAACTCCACACAAAAAAAAAAAAATAATAATAATAATAACTGCTTTTAGACAGAATAATAAAATGCATAAACATGAATATATTGAGAGAACATAATATTGATGAGCTTTTTCCACTTTTATTTTTGCTTGTTAATATAATGAATGAGTAGAGATTTATTTAAGAGATTTGACAAATCAATCAAATCAATTAAATCATGACTATAATAAGTCTTGGAAGTAATTGAATGTGAAGATTTAATAATGAAAACTGATATTCAAAGATTTTACAAGCTTATATAACTATATAACAAAGTCAATTCTCAAAGTCCAATAATATCAATACATGTTTAATACACTAATGTAATGTATAAATGCACTGAATCCTATAAAATTCAAATAAGTTTACTAACTAACTACCTTAATTAGCTTTATCACACAATTATTATAATATTCATAGAAAGAAAACTTAAATCAAAGTCCCATTAATGAATCAAAAGCAAAAGAAAGAAAAATTATTGATCTTTTACCTTGGGAGTTGCAAACATGTCTCCAATAGCCTCACCCATTTTAGAAAATTGAATCCAAAATACCCAACACAACCTTTGCATTATCAATATATTGTTCATTGATGTTTCCAAGAGCATTAAGTAGGTATTGCTCAAGTTTTATTGGAACTTACCATTTAATTAAATTTCATACCCATATTTTTCAAGGGCATTTCCATATTAAGTAAAAAAAAAAAAAAAAAAATTTATGCAACTTATAAACTATGAATTATGATAATTAATAAATATACTTTCATTTTGAAACTATAATAATTGGTAGCGAGAATTCGAATCGGTGATTGATCTTTATATATATACTGATGCCACTGAACTAATGTTGTTTTCATAGCTATATTAAACATCCAACTTTTAGCTGATTCTTGCAAATGTTTTGAAAACACACTTTTTTGATTAATGGATGAAGGGTGTTTACCAAGTCAAAGCCAGTTAGGATTTGAAAAGTTGTTTTACCTAAAAATCTGCTAAAATGTCTACAATATTCCAACAGGTTGACCTGGTCAAACATCTTTTGCCGTCTCCTAATTAATTCCGTACATAATGGCTAGATAACAAATTATCAATTTATCCATCTTATATTCTTATATAATTATTAATTTAAAATTAAATAATAGTAAAAAAAAAAAATCCAAATGTATTCTTGATATAATACGTACAAATGTTCCAATCTTGCACTAAATTAGTTTTCTTATTCTATAATAATAATATTTTCAAATATTTTTAACGAGATCCAATCTGATATTAATTTATTTAGAAATATATATATATTTTTTTTGAAATTGAAGTTTTTTGCTTCACTGTAATGAGATGTAACCATTCATATTAGCGAATAATAAAAGAACAGCGAATTTGATTATCATAATTTATTTTCAATTGAAAATAAGAAAAAGTGTAGATTTCTAAACTCAAAATTTAATTCTGTCCACAAGCTGTCGAAATTTCCCGGACATTGCTCAATGGTTGTCTTTATTCAACTATAAGTTGACGTAGAGCCAATGTAATCCAAGTATTCAATGTCCATATAATTCAAATTTCAAGCAAATAAACAAATATTTTAACCCACTCCCTAGCTATAATTAAGTAACCAAACACTTCTTTTTCTTTTCCTAACCAAACACATTGGATTTGTAATTTTACCCATTGCCAAACAGACCCGACATCTTAATAACAGCTTTCATGGTCCACAGATTATATTATTGCCATATCAAAAATATGCATAAAAATTTGCATGTTTCTACGTTTGAAGGAGTGAGATGAGAAGAGATTCATTATGTGACGCTCGAGGTTAAAAGGGGTATATGAATGAACCGAGTCCACATCCGAATGAGAGAAAGACTTAAAAGAATTAATTTGTATTACCTATACCAACAAGGTGCACATTCCTTTTCGGTGGCTCAATTGAAGGAACTTCTAAATTATTTAACGTGGCCAAGTCGCAGGGATGTAGGGGAATGCCGGGGCCCAAAAGGACCAGATCTGGATTCCAAGACAATCCTCTAGGCTACGGGCATTACACATTCTCATTGTTTTGATCTATCGAATTTTGATTTTATCGATCACTAATTTATTCTTACTTGCATTCTTTTAACCTTTCTCTTCTCCTACTTTTCATTTCCTTCTGAGTGTAATCAAACATGCCTAAAATTGTGAAAATTTTATGTGATAATATTTGAGATTTATTTGTTTTATTAATGAACAATTATATATAAATTGGATGAAGTTGTAGAATTTATTACATGGGAAACAGCCGAATTACAGAGCATTCTCGTGCAACAAGAATTATGTAAAGAAAAAGTATATACTTAGACTGGTTTACTTGATAATATTTTTTAAGGAATTTTCGCAATAAACCAATCTTAATCAATTTGTAATAATTACATATTAAAAATTAAATTAATCGATGAACCTTCTAATTTTTATTAAAGATTAAATTATACTTGATTTTTTTTTTTTTAGTTTGTTCAATTAGTCGCTTAAACTTCGTTATGTGTTATAATTATAAATTTTATATAAAGGTGTGTGTAACTTATAATAACTTATATTATAAACACCGTTTATCATAACTCATCTTTATAATAATTTGTATTCAAAATATAATGTTTATAATATATATTAGAAAGTGTGGTCTTCTATATCTCAAAATTAATTGACTATGAAAAGGGTAATCAATCTTATCTTTAAATGTGTTAAGAATCATAACCTTTTTCAATATAAAATAAGTGGCACAAGATAAATATCTCCAACATAATAACTTACCATTTATAATAAACCATCGTCTACAATAATGTAAACGATGTCTCAAATACACTCTAATTCAGAAAAAGTGTAGCTCCCAAATATTTTATTACATCTATGAGTTTATTTATAAAACCAAAATACACAAGTTAATTAACTGCAACACTTTGCTCTCATGTTTCAAATTAAAATTTAAAGCTGAAATTGCACCACTTTTCAAATCAAACACATTGAAGCTACCCCTTTAAATTTATGGGAAAACAACTTAATTACCGGTGCAGAATTGTGCACTAGATCCAATTTATTCTCCTGCTATGCTGTATCTGACATTTTTAGAAATTAGTCTGCTTTCATTTGATGATTTTCTGCTTTTGTTTATGACTTTTATATTGTATTTTCTTACACAGAATTCTCTTTGTAACTCTATCTCCCTCTTATCTCTTT
>JBBMEG010017780.1:0-27916 GCA_037832605.1 Cyclanthera cordifolia | reverse complement strand
TGACCGACACCAAATATCCGTGTTTTTGAAATTTTTTTTGTTTGACCGTCACCTATTCCCTTATTTGTAGTAGTGTAACTTCAAATCAAAAGCTTGTATAGAAATGGAGCGGTTGATCAAAGAAGCTAACCCTAAAATTGCACGCACAGTCTCACTTCGAGAGGAGCGTAACCCTTCTTGATTTAAAATTAGAAAAAGACGTGCACTCTCCAATATGATATGAAGAGGGGAAAAGGGCTATAAAATGGATACAGAAAAGATTTACATAATCTTCTAACCGGCATTTTTTTTTTTTTTTTTTTAGAAAATATTGATTGGGTTTTTAATCTTACCGCGCGAAATTCTAGATCTTTCTTGAAATTAAAGTCACTAATCAATAAACAATGCTATATAATTTTTTAATTACAAATATAAAAACTGATTGGATAGACCAATATAAAAGCTCAGATTAAAATATAAGTTGTATGATGTAGGAAGTTAAAAATTGAGTCATTTTTTATATTCAACCATTAAACAAGCATCACATTTAAAACTTATAATAATCTTAACAAAATATCAGTGAAAATGTTGGTGGCATAGTGGTTCAGATCAATACCGACTCACGAGTTTTAGGATTTTTAGATTTGTAGTTATTGAATTCAACAGATATATTTGTTTGAGCATCCAAACTTTTACATTTTATTATGGGTCGTAATGGTTACTTTTGTTTTTAATTAAATATATATTCATTATAATTTATTTTCAATTTTTATATAAACAACCTAATAATTCCATTTAACAATTAAACTTCCTTTTATATTCTGATAGGTACATTCTAAACACTTGACGTTAATTTTATAAAAATTTAGAGAGTAACCAATTAAAAAATAATAATCGGATAAAATAAATATACACATGTAAGTTCGTAATAAATTAAAAATATATATATCCTTGTTAATATTAATAATAAATTTGGATGTTTTCTGGTGTCCATCTAGGGACGGACGTGATTACTCCGGCTATAGTGAATGGAAGTTTCAATTTTTCAATTTCAAAAAAGAAATTCTTTTTTTTACTGAATATACTTGTTTAACTAGTCTGAATTGTTTTTTTTTTCAACAACCCGTCAATAAAAAAAATACTCCAAATTTCTTTCTTTGTATTTTTTATATTAATTTTTATATCTATTTAAAAATAATAATAGTATAAAAAGAAATAAACACAAGTACTAATAATATTATTATTATTAAACCAAATTCATTATTTTTTTGGCTGTATAACATGATCGAGGCTTATGGGGAGTACTAGCTTTTGATGGCTATGAATGAAGTGGGCAACGAAATTATACTTCGATTCATAATTGGAGATTGGCTTCTGAATTTTCTGTAGGAGGAGATACGAACGAAATTGGGGACACCACTTTTACAACCCACCATCTTTCGGTTATTCCAACCAATGAATAGGAAAATAAATTTGAAACTTAGATATCCCATTAATAATCGGTTATATATATTCCTAATTTAATGGAGTCTTTTCGAATGAAAATTCCTAATTCTTTGGATGAATAATTATATTTTAGAGCGATTATTTGACTGATTATAATTTAAAATATATTAAAAAAAGTAGTAAATAACTTATTTTTATTAAAATATAGTTATAATATTAACTTTTGTTTCTAAGAAGTATTTTCTTTTTTACTAATTTGTCCAAATTTATATTATATATAATATATAATACTTATAGTCTGGTCTCACCTTCTTTTGTTGCCCTTTCTCTTTTCCATTAAAATTCTAAACAAATTGTATTATTTTCGCTTTCCCTTCTTTTGTTGTAAAATTCACTTTTGACTTTCTCTAAACATATATCAATTTTGTGATTTTTTATTTACTAACAAAATTATGAACAAACAAGCTTATATACTAATTTTGAGCATTTAGATAAAATTTTCAGCGAGTATATAAACTGTAAAACAAAAAGAAAAACACTAAAAATGAACACCGGGGATACTTGATTCGGTACGTTTGTCTTGTGTCCACGAGCACCTAAGGCATAGCCTAGGTGAGACAATTTTAATACAAGATTTTAATCAAGAATGAGTTCAAAAATCAAGATACAACACATGTATTACTAATTTGAATCTAATAAAATTGCCCAAGAAAATTACTTTGATAATTCAAGTACAAAGGAAAAAGGAAACAACTGCCGGATGAAACGTCGCTGCTGGAACCGCCGGCGGTGGCTATATATGGATGCCGGCCGAGACCCCCGCCTGGGGTCTCTGTTTTTGTTCTGCCTGGTGAGGCCCTCGGCGAAGGGAGTTTGAGGGGAAGAGTGAAAAAACCTCCCCTTTTGCTTTCTCTCTTGCAAACCTTTGAGTAAATTACTGAAACGCCCATCTGTTTCCTTCTATTTTACTCCAACACCACTTTGCTCTTTGCAATTTCCTTCCAAGACTTAAACACAATTAACTCTCTCAAATTGGCAATTACCACTCAAATTGTAAGTAAAATCAAAAGTTTAAGGATTATGTTAATGTAACCACTTATTTATACAAATAAAAGTGAGTGCATGTGGACAATATTTACTTGGTAACATATTATAAAACTTAGGTGGTTATAAAACCTCCTAACCAAATTTACCAACCTAACAATCCAATTAATTAACCTAATTATTATTAACTATGTATTTAACTATTTGATATTAAGAAAATGATGTTTAAATTAAAAACAATAATCCGAATTAAAGTCTAGGCCATTTTCTAACAATTTCCACCTTGGCATATACTTTAATTTGGAATAAGCAAACAACATCAAACTATACATCAATTCAATACATAGAAAATAAAAACTAACCTACACTCATATTCAACATTCTCATACAAAGGTCAAACTTCTCAAAAGGTAATATGCTTTTGTAAACATATCGGCCGCATTTAAATCAGTACTGACCTTTCTAACTTGAACAAACCATCATTGATAACATCCCTAACAAAATGATATCTAACAACAATATGTTTAGTTCTTTCATGATGATAATGATTCTTTAATAAATGCAGAGCATTTGACTATCACAACTCACAATCACATTTATATTCTCTCTACAACTTAATTCCGATACTATTCTCTTTAGCCAAATGGCCTCCTTTACCGCTTCGGTTAAGGCAATATAGTCGGACTCAGTTGTAGACAAAACAACAATGAATTGCAATTTTGATTTCAAACAAATTGTACAATCAAACAATTTAAACATAAAATAAGTCTAAGATCTACGTTTATCAATATCATTGGCATAATCAGCATCAACATAACTCATAATATCAAATGACTTATTTTCTTTATCGCTACCATAACATAAGCATAAAGGCGTATGACATGCAAGATATCTTAAAATCTACTTTACCGCATTCCAGTGTTGTTCTCCAGGATTAGCAAGAAATCTAATAACAACACTAAGTGGATGTGCAAGATCGAGTCTAGTGCAAACCATATCATACATAAGACTACCAATAGTTGAAGAATAAGGAATATTTACCATTTTCTCAATCTCATAAGGTGTCTTAGGTGAATCATCACTGGAAAATTTAAAATGTTTTCCAAACGATGTTTGCACTTTCCTACTATCATGCATGTTCAACTTTTTGACTAGCTTAGTTATATAATCTCGTTGAGACAAACAAAACTTGTTGTCTTTCCTCTCTCTAATAATATCCATGCCTAAAATTCTTTTTGCATTGCCTAAGTCTTTCATGTCAATCTCTTTATTCAAAAGATCCTTTAGCCTATTTATTTCATTCATGGACTCACATGCAATCAACATATAAAAGTAAGTAAATAATTCCAGATTTGGAAACTTCTTTAAAATAACACAATTATCATACTTACTTCTAGTAAAGCCAATGGATAACATGTGAGAATCAAACATTTTATACCATTGACATGCCTTCTTACTTTGTTTATGAGCTTCAAAACCCAATGGTTGATCAATGTATATTGTCTCCTCTAGCTCTCCATGTAAGAATGCGGTTTTGACATCCATTTGCTCTAACTCAAAATCAAAGTGAGCAACAAAAGCATGGAAAATTCTAATAGAAGTATGTCTAACAACGAAGAGAAAACATCATCATAGTCTATACCTTCCCTTTGAGTGAACCCTTTAGCTACTAATCTAGCCTTGAACCTAGGCTTATTAATGTCTAAAGGATTTTCCTTAATTTTATAAATCCACTTAGACCCAATTGTTTTCACATTCAAATGTTTGTTGACAAGAACCCATGTTTTATTTTTCATTAAAGAGCCATACTCTTCTTTCATAGCCACCCACCATTTTCCTTTCTTTATTCTATTGGTGGCTTCATTAAAAGTTTGGGGTTCTTGTTCAACAAAGTCATTAGCACTTAGAAGAGCATAGGATACAAGATCGGAATAACCATATCTTGTAGGAGGATTAATATTTCTTCTAACTCTATCTCTTGCTAATTGATAATTTGCATGGTTGGAACTAGGTTCCACCTCGAAACCAACTCCCTCTTCTTCATCTTCTATCTCTTCAACTAAAATCTCTACTTCTTGATTTTTTATAAGGGATGGGGTTTCTAAAACGGTTTCTATAGTGATTATAGAGTCTTTAGGTACAAAACTAGTTTTCTCTTCCTCAAAACCTATTTTGGTTTCATCAAATATGGCATCTCTACTAATAAGGATTTTTGAAGCATTTTGATCTAAACACCATAATTTGTATCCTTTAACACCCTCTGGGTACCCTAAGAAAACACATTTCTTAGCTTTTTTATCTAGCTTACCCTTTTTAGAGTGAGCATAAGCTATGCATCCAAAGGTTCTCATATGAGTGAAATCAGGGGGACTACCTTGCCATAACTCTTGAGGAGTTTTTAAACCTATTGCGGTGGAAGGGCTTCTATTAATGTTATAACTAGCAGTGGTTACCGCATCACCCCAAAATTCTTGAGGTCATTTGGACAAGGACAACATCCTAACCTTTTTCATTAAAGTTTGAGTGATCCTTTTGGCTACCTCATTTTGTTGGGGTGTACCAACACAGTTAATGTCTAGCTATTACCTTGACTTTACAAAATGTTTTGAATTCATGGTTATAAAACTATAAACAATTATCCGTTCTAATTCTTTTAACTTTAAGACTAGATTGAGTTTCTACATAATTAGTTCATTCTACAAATTTATTTTAAGTATCAGATTTATTCTTCAAAAGATAAACTCCACTTTCCTCGAAAAGTCATCAATTATTGAAAGAAAATATCTAGCCCCACCATTAGAAGAAACATTAGACGACCCCCACAAATCAGAATGCACATAATCCAATTTGTTTCTAGAAAATATTCCACTTTTACCAAATTTTACTTTCTTTGACTTTCCATAGATATAATGTTCACATAAGCGTAGATCACCATTGGTTAAATTGTGAATAATTTGTTACTTAACTCCTTAATCATTTGCTCACTCATGTGACCTAGATGCCTATGCCAAAGAGTAAATTTAGAATTATCATTTTCTTTAGCTAGATCAATTGACCCTACAACCGATGAACTTTCTAGTGCATAAAGTGTATCTCTCAATAGGCCCTTTATCACGATACAAATTTCCTTCATGATTTTTAATACTCCTCCCTCTAACTTAATTGTGTATCCTAGCTTATCTAGCATACTTAAAGATATTAAATTTCTTTTGATCTTAGGTACATACCTAATATCATCAAGACATTTAATACTTACTTTAGCCTTATTGTCCCTAGTCCTTTTACCTTACATGTTTGGCAGTTTCCTAATATGATTTTACCTCCTACACCGGTTCGGAAGTTACTAAGTTATTCCCTATTAGGTGTCATATGGAAAGAACAACCTGAATCTAAAATCTAAGCGTTATCATCACTAGTGGTGCTAACCATTAGTACTTCATTATATTCTTCACTAATGTTAACATCACTAGTATATTCTTTCTCTTTTCCCACCAAATTTGTTTCTAAGGTCGGGACAAAACCTTCTAATGTGGCCTACCTTATGGCAATTATAACACTTCCTAGACTTATTACTAGGTCCCCTAGACTTAGACCTTCCCTTACTTTTACCCCTTTTACTAGTGTTATTTATAAGCTTTGGACGATTATCTACTCTTTCCATAACAAACAAAGACTTCGAATTAGATTTTTTTATTTTCTCACTACATGTTAAAACATCCCTACCAAATTTCATAGCAGATTTAACATCACTATTAGCATTGGGTAAAGAATTTACTACGACAATAGCATGATTTTCATCAGAAAAGACTTCACCTATATTTTCCATTTCAAAAACAATCTTATAAAAATGTGATAACCAAGTCTAAACATGTAAGGAAACTGAGGTGTCAAAAACTATGCATGAAATACTTTTAAAATTTTCGGCAGAGTTTCCCTTATAAAGGAGAAACCGCACCAGTAAAAAAAACATAACCTGGGCATTTATAAAAACTTAAACAGACATCCTGCAAAAGAGTTTCAAATCATCCTACTAATCAAAAAGTCAAATACAAAGTTGAGCGCTCGTTTTCAAACAAAAACACATGCCAATACCAAAATGATTCGAAATGATGCATATACAAAACTATGCAAAAGTAAAAAGGACTCGACACGTGTCAATAACTAGTCATTTCCTCTCCGGTCGCCTAGCTGCCTCCGTCAACCGTCCTGGTATAAAATTGCACCTGTGGATGGAAGCCACAGCGAACATGAAACGAAGGGTGAGTCTTGAAACTCAGTTAGAGAAACGCGCACGGGTATGCAAGCGTATAATGACGAAAGCAAACATGTCTTGACAATTAAGTCTATGAAAATCACAACAAACGAAGGGAAAACATCCTAACTCCCGAGAACCCGAGTCACCTAGCCCGATGATCGTAAGACAATTCCCGAGGAGGGGCCTCACCGGCCAATCCCGTGAGACCTGGAAAGCCAGTACACAAACTCTCCCGGGTACGACAATGTGCCTAGAGGCAAGTTCAACCACTGAAGTCGCCCAGGCTATCCTGGGTCCCTCCGGCACGGTGGAGTCAATCCAGAACACATCAGGTACCATGCACGGTGCAGAGCCGAGAGCGATCCAACTTGCTAGCGCGGCCCTCACTTATGCCTAAGCAAATTTGGCTGCTCACTGCCTAGCAAGTTCCCGCTTCAACTCTTGCAATGAGGGATAACCAATCGATGTCCGATTCCCACTACCACACCCTGTACGCCCTAGACCACTCAGCTAGATTACACGTATGGACGACCAGGTTCCCAGTCGATGTCAAGTTCCTAAGTGCAGACTATTGACCTTATGGTCAGTCCCACCACACTTCGGGTCGATGTAGTGATCACCGCCGTAATAACGGGCAAAGCCTCTTACAACAATAACCTCTATCCGTCATGGAACATTAGCTGCATCCAACCCTACACCCCTATGGGTCGCATCCTGACGTGTCACGCAACAATAGACCCTATGGTCTACTGTAACCACCCGATGACGGGGAGGAGACGTGCCTAGGCCTCATGGCCGACACGCTCACTCCATCAATAAAAGTTACTGGAGCAAGCAACAACCAATTCCTGAACTAGACATTTACAAAGAAATCATACATCACTTTCTTAAAGTCTTTCAACATATTAACGATGAAATATCTACGAACAACAACAACACATGATCAAAGTTCTAGCCTACCAGATCACAGACTACATGCTTGCAAATTCAAAAGTAAATAACGAGCAGCAAACAATATGTAACAAGGTTCTAGCCGACTAGATCACAGACCACGTGCTTTCAAAGTCAATAATTAAATAACAAGCATCAAACAACATACAAACAAAGTTCTAGCATACCAGATCACGGACAACATGCTTTCAAATTTCAAAAGTAAATAATGAGCAGCAAACTACATATGAATAACTATCCAAGAAATAATAAAATTACTTATGCACCTGTTAGAATCGCTTACTGAACGATAAAGGTGGCACAACAGCAGCTTGAACGAGTTCAAAAAAAACCTTAACGAGCTTAAGCCTCTTTTCCTACAAGAAACCAAGGCCAACAATTAGCGTCAATGCCTACGCAACTCCTGTACAATTAAGTAAAGGCCTAGCCAAAGCTTTTAAAATAAAGGCAAGATGAAATAGCAAGCTGAAACGAAAACCTTAAACAAGCCGAAACGACACCTAACAAATAGCATTTAGCCCCAAAGAAGATCTAACTGGCCAACCCGAACCAAGAACTCACCCCAACTACAAACTTTCTCCAAACCCTTTCAATCTAAAGAGTCCAAACCACACGATTAAGAGAGCAAGCTGCAATTTAAGTGATAACAAACCGAAACGACACAAAACCGACTAAGAAAATCGAGCTTACCCGCGGCTACAAGCTGAGCCCAAAAATTTGCCGAGAGAGAGTTTGGGATGGAGCCGCCTGAGGGAGAGACGGCGAGGGTCGACTGCTCGACAACAAACGAGAAGGGAGAGAGAGAGAGACGCGGGTTCGCGGGCGACAGGTCGAGACTGGGGTGGGTCGCGATCGGCATGGGTCGCGACTAGCGTCGGTCGCAGCTGGGGGTGGGTCGTGGTTGGGGAAGGGTGTGTGCCGGGAAGGGGGAGACAAGGGGGGGGGGTAGTTTAGGTTAGGGTTAAGTTTTTTTTATTAGTATTTTAAAACAATATTTCAAATGAAACTCACCTAAAATATTGGTTTGCCATATACTGGCCCTCCAAAGGCTTTCGTCCCCGAAAGGTCGCTTAAAAGTCAACCAACTCAGGGTGCTTAGAGAGTATATACTCCCAAGTCGCAGCTTCTCCCGCTTGGCTTTTCCAAAGAACTTTTACCAAGCTCACCTATCGATTTCGCAAAATCTTTTTATCAAACTCAATGATCATCGGTGGCTTTTCCTTAAAAGTCAAGTCCTCATTAAAGGTCAAGGGTTGGTAATCAATCACATGATACGGGTCGGCAACATACTTGCCTAGCATTGAAACATGAAAAACATTATGGACCGCGGATAGGGCTGGTGGTAAAGCCAAACGGTAAGCCACAACTCCAATTCTTTCCAAAATTTCAAAAGGCCCCACAAACCCTGGGCTTAACTTTCCTTTCTTCCCGAATCTGAATACACCTCGCACAGGAGACACCTTAAAAAACACATGCTCGCCAACCTCAAACTCTAAGGATCTACGTCGAATATCTGCGTAGCTTTTCTGCCTACTCTGGGTCGTTAGCATTCTCGACCTATTCCTTTGTATAGCATCAAGAGTCACTTGCAGCAACTCTGGACCGAGCATTTAGCACTCACCAACTTCGTCCCAGTGCACAGGAGACCGACATCTCTTACCATAAAGAGCTTCAAAGGGACTCATCTCAATTGACAACTGGTAGCTGTTATTATACGCAAACTCCATTAGATGCAAGTGATCACCCCAACTCCCAGCAAGATCTAACACACATGCTCTGAGCATGTCTTCTAAAGTATGGTTCAACCTTTCAGTTTGACCATCCGTTTGCGGATGAAAGGCGGTACTGTAAGAACACTTTGCTCCTAAAGCTTCTATAAACTTTTTCCAGAAGTTAGAAGTAAACCTGAAATCCCTGTATGACACTATGCTGACCGGAACACCATGGTACCTTACAACTTCAGTCATAAACAACTTATCCCTTTTGTTCTGCAGTATACGTGGGCTTTTCAGGAATAAAGTGAGCACTTTTGTCAAGCGATCTATAATTACCCAAATCATAGAGAACCTCTTCGGTGTTGTAGGCAAACCGACTATGAAATCCATTTAAGATTTGCTCTAACTTCCATTGAGGAACCTCCAAGGGTTGCAACAGCCTTGCCGACTTCTGCCTCGCCGCCTTAACCAATTGACAAGTAATACACTTACTAACATGAGTTTCAATATCCCTGCGCATACTGCTCCACCAATAAAGCTGTCTTAAGTCCTGGTACATCTTTGTACCTCCCGGATGCCACGAAAAGGGCGAGTTGTGCTACTCGCTCAACAACTCCACGCGGATCTCTGAAACTTCAGGCACACACAAACGATTATTCAGCAATAACCCTCTATCAGAAGATACCGAAAAGCCACTGTTTGGATTTGTTCGCGCCAACTTTAATAACTCTAGCATCTTAGGGTCCTTTGACTGGCCTGCTATAATTTGCTGCCTCCTAGAAGGGCGTACTGTCATCTGAGCTAACCTGGCAGTGGTTTCTGCTAACATCACTATGATATCAGCTCGCTCTAACTCCCTACGCAAAGGGTGTTGGCGAACTACAAGCGCGTCAGTATGAGCTGACTTCCTGCTCAATCCATCAGCCATAACGTTTGCTTTTCCAAGGTGGTACAAGATCTCACAATCATAGTCCTTGACCAGCTCGAGCCACCGACTTTGCCTCATGTTCAATTCCTTCTAAGTAAAGAAGTACTTTAGGCTTTTGTGATCCGTGTAGATCTGGATTTTCTCTCCATATAAGTAATGTCTCTAGATTTTCAATGCGAACACAACAACAGCTAACTCAAGGTCGTGTGTAGGGTAGTTTTGCTCGTATAACTTCAATTGCCTGGAGGCATAAGCAATCACCTTACCCCGCTGCATCAAAGCACATCCTAGACCTTTCTTAGAGGCATCACTGTACACCACAAAACCTTATGACCCTTCAGGAACTGATAACACAGGGGCGGTTGTCAGACGTCGTCTCAACTCTTGGAAGCTCGTTTCACAAGCATCAAACCATACAAAAGCATTACCTTTCCGCGTTAGAAGAGTCAACGGTCCTGCCAACTTAGAAAAATTATGAACAAACCTCCTGTAATACTCGGCCAAATCCAGAAAATTACGAACCTCAGAAACATTAGAAGGCCTAGACCAAGAATTTATAACCTCAATCTTGGCCAAATCTACCAAGATACCTTGCTTTGAGACTACATGACCAAGGAAGGCAACCTGATCCAACTAAAACTCACACTTTTCAAATTTGGCATAAAGCTTGTTTTCTCTTAAGTGTTCAACACTACCTCTAGGTGTTTTTCATGCTCACCTTCTGACTTATAGTAGACTAATATGTCATCGATAAACACTCTCACAAACTTATCAAAACATTGTTTGAAAACTCGATCCATCAAGTCCATAAAAGCTGCGGGGGCATTAGTCAAACTGAAGAACATAACTAGAAATTCATAGTGCCCATACCTCGTCTTGAATGCAGTCTTAGGGATATCCTTTTCCTTGATTCTCAATTGGTGGTAGCTTGACCTCAAATCAATCTTCGAGAATACTGCAGCTCCTTGAAGTTGATCAAACAGATCGTCGATCCTAGGTAAAGGGTATTTGTTCTTCACCGTAACCTTATTTTACTCCGGGTAATCAATGCATAAACGCATCGATCCATCCTTCTTTTTCACAAACAAAACCAGTACCCCCTAAGGAGAAACACTAGGCAGAATAAAAGTGATGTCTAGCAAATCTTGCAACTACTCTTTTAACTCCTTTAACTCAGCCGGTGCCATCCTGTACGGCGTTTTAGAGATAGGCAGTGTTCCTGACTCTAGCTCTATAGCAAAATCCACCGCCCTGGGAGGCGGTAAACCTGACAACTTCTTAGGGAATACATCGGCAAAGTCCGTGACCACATGCACGGAGTCAACACTCATCTCGGCATTGTTAACTCCAGACAACGATGCCAAGGACCCCTATGCTCTTTTGGATAACAACTTCCTAGCCTTTGTTGCAGAAACAATCGGTGGACAACCCTTAACCCTCGTTCCCTTAATTTTTACTTGTAACTGGGAAGGCAAATCGAACGTCACCTCCTTGTTCCGAAAATCAATCGAAGCGTAGTTCTCTGTGAGCATTTCCATTCCTAGAATGGCATCAAACTCCCCCAAGGGAAGTACTATTAACTCGACGTCAAAGGATTCCTCAGCAATCTCTACTTGCCGAGACTTTAGCTTTTGAGAAGCTACTACACTCGGCCCTACTGGTGTGCCAACCATTATTTCAAAATCCAAAAGTTCTAGTTCTAAGCCAGCTTGGCGTACAAAATGAGCAGATATAAAAGAGTGTGTAGACCCAGAATCAAACAAAATGCACGCAAGGTGACCAAGGATAGGTAGCGTACCTGCTACCGTGGCGTCAGACTGGTCTGCCTCCTTCTTGTTAGTTACAAGGATAAGACCCTACTGCTGGACCTGACGCCCAGCCTGAGCTTCAGCAACCCTGGGTTGTGCCTGAGTACACTCCCTAGCAAAGTGGCCCTCCTTGCCACAATTGTAACACATCTTGGTACCAAATTTGCACATTACGAGATGATTATTACCACAACTTTTGCACGCCTGACGCTGCTTTGGTGGAGATACAACCATAGGTTTCTTGCCCTTGAACCGGTTCGGAAATGGTTTCTTCTGCTTTTGCCCCTTGGATCCTGATGATCCATCACTATCAAACTTCCTCTTGGCCTTTTCGACCATGACGGTCTTAGCATACGGTACATCTAACTTTCTCGCAATTTACATAACAATTGAGAAGGTTTGTGGAGCCAAGGCATCCATAGTACGTACCTCAAATCTCCTATCAAAGACCTGTGATAAAACACGTGATAAAACACGTGATTCTCACTTTTTATGAGGGAATCATATCCTTTGCATAGCGTGATAGCCTAGGAAAATCCTTCTCAAAAAGTGCAATGGGCCTGTTGCCCTGTTTCAATAGCAAGAACTCAGCAGCTTTCTGATGCTTCTCTATCTCTGAGAAGTACATGCCAAAGAACATTACCTTGAACTCCTCCCAGGTTGTTGGTTCATCGCCTTCAGGTAAGGCTTCTAATTTCGAATCCCACCAATCCTTGGCATCGTCCTGTAGAGTGTATACAACGTACATGACTTTTTGTGCTTCAGGGCACTTCATGTACTTGAAAATTCTTTCCAAGGCTACCAACCACCTCTCAGCAATGATAGGGTTTTCCGAGGTGGCATCAAAGGTCGGAGGATCCCATTTCTTGAATTCCTTTAGGAACTTACAACCTTCAAAAACATCATCATCAGCATCTTCGACATTTGCCTCAACAGTTTGCGGTGTTCCCCCTGCCATTGCCCCTGTAGCAGCAGTTATAGCACCCTGCATGGCTCCTTGAATCATAGACTGCAGTGGAGCCATTACTCCTTGACCTAGTCCAGCCAAGGGAACATCTTGAGCGGCAACAACTGACATAGGTGGATTTGGAGCGACAACCTCTACCATAGGCGGCACCTCCCTCCTAGCCTGTCCGGCTCTCGCAGGTGGTGCATCTACTAGAGGAGTTTAAGGGCCAGGTAAGGCTTGGACACCTCGGTCCCTAACTCTCCGACCTCCACCTCTACCTCTTCCGCCTCTACCCCTCACAGGAGCATGCTCAGAGACTTGCTCGTTCTCCATTGCACTCTTTTTACAATAACAAGAGTATTAGCGTTAGAGCACACCAAAGAAATTAAGCAGTAATACATAAGCATACAACACGCAATTATCAGTATGTGATTTTCCAACACTTATGTCATTCATATGCATGTCATTATTCTCTTACAAGTTACTTTAACGTTGACCTTACAGCTGCAACCGGGGGAAAAGACCTATACAGCCCACATAGTGAGCGAGTCTAAAGAATCTATGACTCTGAGCTCTGATACCAACTGTGACAACCCCGTCTTAACACGTAAGGAAACCGAGGTGTCAAAAACTATGCATAAAATATTTTTAAAATTTTCGACAGAGTTTCCCTTAAAAAAAGGAGAAATCGCACTGTAAATAAAACATAACCTGGAAATATATATGTGAAATTGACATTTCGGTATCTCTATTTTATTCCACGTATAATTCTTGTGATTTTTTTTTCATTTGATTAGTTATATTTAAAACATTGAAATTTTGTTTGGCTATTTATTCACGAAACGTGTGTTGATGAATTTGGAGAAGAATGGTTAGTAAGTGTTTGTGATGAATAACTCTGTAATAGAAAAGTCTCGTTTGACTTGAATAGTTATAATAACAAAAGAAATTATCATTTATATCGAAGAGTTGCTGGCATAAATACATGTTATATTTTTCTTCAGAGGTATTTTAGAATTTTTGGAGGTTTTATGACTTTGTAAATAGCACCATCAACTATATGTGGAGAGGTTTTGTTCTATTTTTATTTATCCGTAATAGGAGAATTATTGTAAATTTTATTTTATCTTTCAATGAAGTTTCTTTCATTAACCCTTTTTCATTTGTTTTTATATTTTCAAGAGCATTTTTAGCTGGAGAATAATATAATAGAGATTTAAACCCTTGATTTATTGATTATAAATAAACAAAAATACAAAAATACAAAATATATATATATATATATATATTTCATTAAACAATAGTATAAGAATATTTGCACGAGAAGATTTTAAATTTAACTTTAAATTATTCCTCCAATTTTTTTTACCAATGATTTTTGATTTAAGGTATAAACTAGTAGTTAAACTTTATTAACACCAAATAATGAAACAAATGCAACACCAAGAGTAGTATTTAAATCAAATCGTAAATATATAAATTTTATTGTCATTTTATTTATTATATTACACCACAAATAATCTCAGCTATTGATTTCCTTCCACGTTTCTCATCTTTGCCAATAGAACTCAAAAGCCAAAAATTATATGAACTAAAGAAAGGAAATCAAAGAGTTGCAGAATTGAAAACTTCCAAAGATATATGTTTTCTTGTTGAAGTTCATCATGTGTAGAGATCATAAATGATAATAAAACACACTTTTGCCCATTGACATTTTAGTTAGATATGTACATAAAAGTTACGCGGAGAATAACGACAAGAGAGACGAAACAACAACAATTTAACAGATAGTGGAGAGGAAGCTCCAACTGGTCGAATTGAATTTGGTGAATGACCGAATGCAATCAAGTAATACTTTGAATCGGTGGTGGGATTTCAAATCTCACAAGTGTAAAACATGAGGGCTATTGTTCTTGACTTTGAGTTTAGACCAATGAGGTTAGGATGAGAAATAGTAAAGTTATACCAAACCAACTATATTCAACCTCATTTCGTCAATTCTTAGCATTAACTTTGGGGATATGTACCAGCATAAAAGCTTATTTATCGTAAATACCCATTTCAAATCAACTTCTTTTTTTATAACTTTAAATTGTTGATTTATATAACAAACTATAGTTTATCAAATATTTAAATTAAATTTTAAATTTCGATTTTTTTTTTATCGTCTTACTAATCACATTACACAACAAATTATCAGAATCATTGATCTTCTTCAATACTATTAGAGGATAGATATGAATTTTGAATTGTTTTTAATCAACTTGTTTTGTTAAACTTTGTCCAAAGGCTTTCTTTAATTTATGTGTATTATGTCTATTGAATATTGATGTTTATTTGAATGGTTCTAATTATAACTATTAGAATTCATGCACACTCTAAGTAAGAATTCTATGTTTGGATTGTTAAGAGAATCATGTTCGTATACTATCGTTACTACTGTTGATTCCATCAGGAAATTCCCAAATAATAGCATTGATCAATCGTAGATCCAGAGGCTTCGGTTATAAACTTTCTTATCCTTCAACGCTTTGTTCTTGAACTCACAAATGAAGATTTTTATGTTCATTATGCCATTTGTAAGAGATTTACACTTCCCAACTTGGTGAAGAATTTTGATCCATTTCCTAACCTAGCCCTTTCTCAAACTTCCTTGAGGCTAACTGACTTGAATCTCAAACAGAAACTTGGCGCCATTTCTATAGGAAATTTCCTTTTAGTAGATGTCTTGTTTTAAGAAAAGAAAAACAAATAAAACTAATGATTAGTGATAAATACTGTCTATTCTCTTTGGTTGTTATGTAGTTTAGGTGATTTTTCTGTACTCATTCTGCTCTATAAATATCTTTGAGGGGCTTCTTGAATAATAAACACTTTTACAAAATTCTACATGTATCAAAATCCATAAATTCTAATGGATATTCGGTTCAATAAAATAAAATTTAGATTTGATTTAAGATTGATGAACTTAAAACAGACACATCTTGAATTGGCGTGTTAAGAAATTATCTCATGGAAAAGTAAGAAATGACGAGCTACTTCTCTTCTAACCAATTGATGAAAAAAACTAATTTGATAAGATTGTTGCAACATACCGAAAGAGTTAAAGAGATTTGAGCACATAACTTCTTAACCATACCATAGTTTTATTTGATTAAGATATTTTTGAAATTTACAACAATGGAATTTTTTTGAAGTTAGACATTGGGATGACGAGACTCGAACCGCAAATCAAGCAGATGGTAGTGTATCTCTAATGTCAGTTAAACTATGTTTGAGGACAAGTCTATATATTAATGTCTCCTAACTAATTATTATTTCATTTTTTAAATTTATTTTATTTTTTGTTCTAAACATTCATACTTGTTATATTTTAAACATTTTATTTCAAATGTTAAATTTTAGTCAATAATGCAATAAAATTGGTCTTTTATAAAAAAAATTTTGTTAATTTTTCTTCGAAGATTACTATCTTTCTTATATTTTATTTACTTATATTAAAATTATTAACATAATTAAATTATTTTCAATTAATATTAACTTTAAATTTATCATATATATATACCATTTTTAACTTTATAGTAAATATATATTAAAATTAGATATTTAAAAGAAAAAAAAAATTGAAAGTGGAACCAGATGTAAAGAAAAATGATATTTTAAGGATTATAATAACATATTCAATAACCCGAATAAAGTTGGATAATTGGAAATGACTGTCAATTTCATCTCCTACATTCTTTTTCGGATGGCAAACCTCCGTTTCATTTTCAACCCACTTCCCATTTTTCTGCAACTCCAAAATCCCAGTTGTCATTCTCTCTATCGGTACAAAAAAAATGGGTAACCAAACTATCCGGATTACCCAATCCAAACCATAGGTTTGAGTTGAGTTATGTTTATTTTCAATTTGGGCGGTTGGGTTACTTTTTTTAGAAAATCTAGTTTTTTGGGTCGGATTTCGAGTTTGGGGTTTCAGGTTGAGTTCAATCTGTGTACCCGAAGTGAATTTTATTACGGCCCAGTTTCGCTTTGAGAGGAAAGATAAGTTCGCTTGTATCGACCACAGGATAGGGGATTCCGGCCAAGCGAGCATAAAAATACAATACCAACTTTATGTTTCAGCCCACTCCACCATTGACCGAGACTTTCTATTTCGAACCGGTTCAGTTAAAGACCTAGCCACGAGACCAACTCCGGGCTGTCGTAAAAGATCAATTCCCAGATGCTCTTACTCGACGCCCCGCCAGATGTTGTAGATGAACTTCTCCAAGAAGAAGTTTAGTATATCATAGCTGACCGCACCATGGGCGGGAGACATATGAGTGCTAATATGTATCACTCATTTTTTGATCACCCAAGAATGAGTATGATTTTAACTTTTTTGGAAAGTTTTTTATAGTCTTTCTTATTGCTTCCGACTCTTTAGAGTTTATTTTGATGTTGTACATATAAACATTTTCATAATATATATATTTTATAATGTTAAATAAATATATTTTTTCATTAGCTATGGATATATATTATATAACTTGTTTTATTATGTTGATTTGAATTTTATCATCTCACTAAAATATTTTATGAAACAACAAATATTTATTCTATATTTTAAAATATAATAATCCAACGGTCGAACCCAATCCAACATGAAAATATAAAGGTGTTGCCAAGTAAAGTTGTGGTAAATTGACCAACCCAAAAAATATTCAAACCCAACCCAATCCATATACGCCCCCTACTCGCCATTTGGTTCTTGAATTAGGGCAATGAATAATTGAAATTCCAATGAACACAACTGAGGTATGGCCACGCGTTTTTGTTTTTTCTATGTATTGGCATCTCATAAATGATAAAAGTATCTTTTATAAGACTAAGAAAATATGGACGTGCAATAATTCTTTTATAATTAATTTAAATATAATTATATGTGTGTTAAGTTTAAAAAAATTATAAAATATAAGAAAATTGCTACATCTAAGAATAATATGAAATTCTATAAAATTATATTTTAAAAATTATTCAAATCTATTCTTAAATATAGGTTTACTACTTTAACGTAATAAAATATGTAGGATATTTATTAACAAATATATAGATAAAGAGAAAAAAGTTTGTGTATTTTATTTATCAATTAAGTTAGCCTTATATTAAATATACAAATTATTAGTAATGTTATTACGTTAAATTTTCATTAAAAAAAAAAGAAATGTAGTAAATAAAAATACTTCTCATTATTTTTAAAAGTATGTTTTTTTTTAACTTTTTCAACTGAATTCTATGAATAATACATTGAACTTCAATAAATTCAAAAATATTTTAAATTAGTTTTAATAATTCACATAATTAGAGTCATTAAAATAAATTAAAACAAACTATCTTCAATTGATAAATTAGTAAGAAATATAAATAAATTTATAATCAATAAAAAGAAAACTTACACTAATTATATTTTTTATCGTTGCAATAAACATTTGTGCAATGGGTGTTCTAAAATACTTTTTAAATATTTAGCCATATACAATATGTATAAGTACAACAAAAAAAATAATAACAACCAAATTTTAAAATTCAAGTCTATATTTACACCTATTCATATTCAAGTTGTTCACTTGATGATTTATATTAAAAAGAATCGTAAGGTTGCATGTCGGATTCAAATATAAATGTGCAAATGTAATTCAACAACAATTAAGACAATTTTATTAACGTTAATCTAGTTATAAGATTTTTAATATTGAAGAATATTTGAGAACTAAGAATTGAGTAAAAAATTTAAAGAGAGAATGATAGATCAAAATATTGGGAAGAAATTTTAAAGATTTTTTTTTTGTTGATTGAAACTTAAGTTATAACTTTTTGAATATTAAGAGCTATAAAATTCATTTTACTATTTAATACAAAAAAATCAAGTTAAACCCTTTTATATTCCAACCTTCAATATTTTTATATATTTAGTACTTATTATTTTTAATTACTTCAATAAATGCCATTTTGGTTTTTTCTAAAACAAAATACTTTATAATTATGAGAACTTAAGAAACATTATGTAAAAAAATAATGAAAAGTAAGGAACATTCCATTAATATCTTTAATTTAAAGTCATTAGAAATATCAATATATAAAGAATTTTACAATATAAAGCTAGGTAAAATTAAGTAAATAACAAACTTTAGTAAATAAAAATGTATCAAATAAAAATACAAAAAGAAAAAAAAATCAAGTCCATAATTATACTCATTCAATAAAACTTCCTCATTTGTAAGGTTGAGAGTCCGATTCAAACATGAATCGACTTATGTATTTCTTGCCAACTTGATGATAATTAATGTTGCAACAAAAGATTCTTATAAAATATTATTTTAACAAAAAGAGTGAGATGAATGTTAAATTAAGTAATCCAATAAAAATAAACACAACTAAATAAATATCAAATTCTAAAACTTTGAACATTGAGAAGCCAGAACTAAAAATTGAGTAAAGATTTTGAAGAATGAATGATAGATCAATGTGGTGAGAAAAAGTAGTGAAAGAAGTTCATTTTTATAATAGAAATTTAAACTTACACAACTTTTTGAATTCCAAGGGTTAAATTTCCATGATTTCATTTTATAAATTGTAATTAATAAAAAAGGGTTAGTAGAAATTTTTTAAGTTTTGTATACATTTATTATTAACTATTGTTACTAATTTTAGTTCCTTCTATTAGTTAAATTAAATACAAAAATTCTTGTAAGCTAGATAAAAAGTCATAACTTACGTCCTTTGTAATTTTGTACTGGTACATTATATTTATAATTATATTAATAGTACATTTATAATTTTTAAGATGGCTTAGGGGAAAAATCGTCTAAAAATGATTTTCCTCGTTAGCCACACTTTAAGATAGTATGATATGATATGATAGGATAAAAATACGATCAATTATGGATGGACAGCCGTTTGCCCAACTTTAAAAGTTGCGTGATGATCCTTGCTACTCTTAATCTTGCTGGAAACTCCCTCACCCATGATATCAGGACTATTGAGAGGCAAAGTGATGATCTCCTTGACAATGAAGAAATATTCTGGAAGCAGAGATCCATGATAGATTGCTAAAAGTGGGGGGATATGAACACTAAATTGTTTCATCGAAAAACTTCTCAGAGGAAAAAGAGGAATCATATAGTCCGAATTATGAATGATTGGGGTATCTAGGCTGAAGGCGACGGTGAAATCATTAAAGTGGGTGTTGATTATTTCACTATGCTCTTTAAAGAGGAGATCATATCAGAGGCGGCTTTGGCGGAGGCTATAGTGGGAATTGATAAAGTTATCACGAATGTGGACAATGCTCAGATTAATGTTCCCTTTACTAAAGAGGATGTTGGAGAGACGTTGAATTGTATGAACTCTGATAAGGCTCCAGGTCCTGATGGGGATAATGCTTTCTTCTTTAAGAAGTAATGGGATATCGTGGGTGATGAGGTTTCAAGAGCTTGTCTGGATGTGCTTAAAGAGAATGCTGATATTTCCCCCCCTGATTGCGACTTTTATTGCGCTCATTCCTAAAACTCAACTCCCTGATAAGATGGAAGATTTTAGGCAGATTAGTCTCTGTAATACCATTTACAAAATCGTTGCCAAGATGCTGGCTAATCGGATGAAACCTTTCTTGGATAAAATTATTGCTCTGAATATATAGCTGTCTGTGCCTAGAAAAGACTTATTGATGATAATGTTTTCATTGGGTTCGAATATATTCATGCAATTAATCAGAAAAAGATAGATAAATAGGGCTAGGTGGCGCTTATGCTTGATATGAGCAAAGCTTATGACAGGGTGAACTAGAGCTTTATCGCCAATGTTATGAGAATGATGGGTTTTGATGATTAATGGATTAATAAAATTAAAGCCTGGATTTCTACTGTTCTTCATGAAGTTTTGATTAATGGTTTCCCTCAGGGTTTGGTAGCAGCTCGGAGGGGGCTGAGACAAGAAGACCCTTTGTCTCAGTACTCCTTCCTCATTTGTGCATAAAGGTTCTCTTCCCTTTTGCGTTGGGGTGAAATGATAAAGAAGTTCAAAGGCCTGAAAATTAATAATTTTTGCCCTTCCATTTCTCATCTTTTTTTGCTGATGATATTTTTCTTTTTTTTAGGACTTCGGAGAATGACTGTAAGGCCATCAAAAATATTATTCAGGTGTATGGGGCTGCGTCAGGCCAAGTGGTTAATTTTGCTGATAGAGCTAGACTGTGATAAATTATGGGTGTCAAGGGGTGTTCTGATTTGAGAAGCTATCTAGGTATGCCATCATAAGCAGGGCGCAACAAAAAGCTTCTATTCCAAAAAATGTTGGGGCGAGTCAAGAACTGCCTTCAAAGCTGGGAGGGCAAAATCCTCTCGAAAGGGGAAATGACACTCTTATTAAAGCTGCCGCGCAGGCGATCCTCACTTATACAATGAGTTGTTTCCGTATCTCTAAGGACATTTGTGATGAGTTTGATTGAGCTTGTGCCAATTTTTGGTGGGGTTATGAGAATGGTCGTAAGAAGACTCACTAGAGGAGTTGGAAAAATCTCTGTATTAGTAAAGAAAAATGGTATTGGTTTTCGCTGTTTAAATCAATTTAATCAAGCCCAACTGGCCAAACAAAGTTGGAGATTTCTTCGTGATCCTAGCTGTTTACTGGCTAAAGTGGTGAAAGATCGTTACTTTAGAGATGTGGATTTTCTTGGTGCACAACTTGGGAGATCTTCGTCGCTTACTTGGCAAAGTATTTTGTGGGGTGACCTTTTCAGACTTGGCTACCGCTGGAAGGGGGAGCGAAAATGACATTGTGATTGGGAGGGACCCGTGGATTGGAAGATCTAAAAATCTTTTTGCTCTGAGTGCTCAGTCTCCTTGGAAGGATAGGAAAGTGTCAAATCTCATCATCGATGCGCGTGGATGTGATGCTGGGAAAGTGGAGAGGATTTTTTCCTGTGAAGAAGCTGGGATTATTCTAAGAACTCCTCTAGGGGAAAGGCATCGAAAAGATAACATTATTTGGAATGTCTGTTCCAATGGGCTATTTAGTGTGAAAAGTGCTTATCATCTGGGGATGAACCAGTCCAATGCGGACTCGGCCTCCCCCTCATACTTCTCTTATAAAGTTAATATTTGGAATTTCTTATGGAAGGTTGACATTGCCCCTAAGATTAAGATTGGAGCCTGGAATGTGCTGAATCATAACATTCCTTCCAAGGAGATTATTTTGAAAAGAGGGGTAGATGTTTATGGTGGTGGGTGTCTGTGGTGTTGTAAAAGCCCCAAAAATAACATGCATATCATTAAAGATTCCAAAATTGCAGTCAAGGTCTGAGTTACTTTGTTTCTTTCTTTATCTGACTTTGTCTCCTTTTTCAAGCGTGCCGAGTCGAGCAAATGTTATTGAGAAGGAATTATATCTCAATCCTGAATCATGATCTCCCAAAAGTCATGATTGTTATCTGGCAGCTGTGGAATTATAGAAATTCTGTTTTAAATTGTGTTACTGATGTTTCATTTAAGAAGTTGCTTATGTGTAACAGCTCGACCTTTGTCTCCCTTTTGTTCTAATTTAGTTTTTTTTTTGTTTTTGGGCTTACTGGGAATCCCTATTTTGGGGTAAAAATATTTATTAAAGTGATATATCGAGAGGTGTGAAGTTGGAATTTGAAAACTAGGGGTAAAATGGTCATTTTTTAGCCATAGGGGCGTTTTGGTGATGTTTTAGCGTTTTGTCCTTATATATAAAGCCAAAACCGACAGCATCATGAGGTTATCATTGTTTTCGCAGCCGCCGTCGACAAAATCCTCTCAAATTATGTTCCATCTGCTCAGCCGCCGACCAATAGTGTCAGCCAATCATTGCCGACAAGCTGACAGACAATCAGACAGCTGTTTTTTGTGCGCCACCGACAAGATCTACCGTATCAACGCCGCCGTTAGAAGCTATCGCCTCGGGAAGCCGTGCCGTCAACCTCGACCAATTTCGACCGGAGATAGACAGAAGCAACGAATCAGCGGACGCGACCAACCCTGCCACCGTTAGCGCCGCCAGTTGCCTTGTCCCTCACGTGTTCTGACAGCCGCCATCGATAGTTGCTACAATCGACCGTGTCAGATCTAACACGGTCAGCCTGCACCCTCAGCTCCGTCCAACCATTCTTGGATCGCCACGTGTCCAATTGACATCGCACCCAGTCCGAGCCTAATACTTAGCCGACACCAAACTTGACTGTTGCCGAACCTGTAGGTTTTGTTGCCAAACCTGGGAATCACAAATCAACGAGCACCACACGTCCCTACCCTGTTGTGTCTTCTCACTGCGCGTCAGCTCCACTGCCACCGTCCGGCAACGCGCCTTGCAACCTTGCCAGAAAATTCTCGGGTAATGTATTTTAGGTATTTTCGACGTTCCGATGCCATTTTTGATGGTTTCAATGCCAAATTCTCTATTTTTTTACCCTGTTTTTACTAGTTAAGCTTGGTAAAGGACGTCGAAATGCGTAGTTCGAGCGATATAACAGGATTTAGTGATTTTCGGCCAAGGTAAGGGAATTATACTTGAAATTGCGCATTCTATAATTAAGTAAATGTACGTGTAAAGGCTGATTTGGATTAAATTTAGAAATGTGGAATGCCTTGCTTGCCGAATTTTTCTATGTTGTGGTTGCTTTTGTTAACTTCCGCTATTTATATTTTTATCTGGATTGTTATGTGTATTTTGATAAACCACGAGCATGTGACTCAACTGAAGGCTCTGGAGTGGCATTCGCGAACAGGGTAGCCCCGCAAGTGTACTATTTCATCATGTGGGACCCAGGAGTTGCATGTTCCTTCGGAATACCCCTGGAGTCACCCTCATCATTCATTGAACGTTGGAACTGTATAAGTCCTAAGAGACTCCCATGCTTCACTTACTCATTCATTTACTGTTCCATAACTTTACATAATATTGTTTTATTCATATCAATTCCGATTAGGGATCTTTATTGCGTTTTCATAACTCACCCTGTTTATTTTCTGTGGGTTCCACAGGCACACACAGACTCTACCAGGATGGCTGATCGGAGAGGCTGGTAAGACCATGGACTCGTGTCGAGTGGTGTTTGGTTTTTATTGCGCTCTTTTCTTTCTACATAAGTCGTATGGTTTCTACTGTACCATGTTTTCTCTACTTCTATTTGAATTCTTTATAAATCGGGAACCCGTTTTTATGTGTTATCAAACAACCGTTTTTTCATTTTAAATGAAGTATTTATTATCATGTTTTCTGTGCCTCTATGTACTATTTAAATCATGCATTTATGGATAGCCTAGGAGTGAGCCTAGTTTGGGTAGGGTCCTTACATTATGCGATTTATGGATTCTTTAATTCTTATTCTTGTAAATTTGTCTCTAATAAAGGTGAAGGGTGCTCGATGAATGAGGAGAATGGCCCCCCGATCGTGTGGAAAGCTCCACCTGTTGGATGTTGAAAGTTGAATTTCGATGGTTCGTGGGATGCTCGTTCAGGGATGGGTGGCATGGGCTGGATTGTTCGTTATGATCGGTGGTCTTCCCTTGCTGATTGGTGCCTGTAAGAATATTATGGCCTTCTCAGCTGTTATAGTGTGGATTGAAGATATGTTGCAGTGTGGATTGAAGATAGAGAGTACATTCAGCATGGGATTATTATCTTGATTACGTAGTTTGACACTAGAGAGGGAAGGATATTTAAGATACCCAAGTATTGCGTATTTGTACATGGTAGCAATGAGAAGTTTGGGACCTTGATCCTCGTCTTGGAACTTCTAATCTTAGGGTGAATC
Source organism: Cyclanthera cordifolia (assembly GCA_037832605.1). Taxonomy (NCBI): domain Eukaryota; kingdom Viridiplantae; phylum Streptophyta; class Magnoliopsida; order Cucurbitales; family Cucurbitaceae; genus Cyclanthera; species Cyclanthera cordifolia. The sequence goes on along the minus strand of JBBMEG010017780.1, from coordinate 3,026 downwards.
AAGAGATGACATGTTTCTATGAAAGGAAGACCCTTAAAACTAGTGTGTTCGCATTGAGCAATATTCCGGGAAGTCCTCTCATTGCAGGTGAAGAGTTCCTATGTCCAAAATTTCATAGGAAATTCTAGGCTTTGCTTTTTTGATTGTGATTGTGTAACTTTTGATTATTTGAAGGATGTTGTGATTGTTTTTAGTGTGAATGCTTAATAATAAACATGAAACTTTTAGTTAAGCAGGGTGTGATTGAATTTGATTGTGTTATAAGCCTGGATATCTAAAAGTTAATTTGGTTTGTGAACTCGAGGTGGGGTATTTACGGATTCCTCATTCCCACGTTATTAAATTGTAATGGTTTTGAGTTATTGGAAAACCAAAAAAAAAACATGAGTTTCTCAAATTAATTGATATTGTTATGGAATAATGGTGTGGTTTGCAGATGGGAATAGGGAAGAAAAATAGAGAGTTAATGTGAATAAGTTTGTAAAGCTTGAGCCTACTGGAAAGCTAGGGTTGATAGCTAGTGGAAGTATCAATGTACATGTGTGGATTGTATAGGTTGTATTTCTAAAATGTTGAAGTTATATTGTAAAGGAAATAGAGGAGTAGTGCAGCTGTCATGGGTTAGTATATGTGTGTGAAGGATGTAGTCCAAGTTCCTTGGAGTTTTAGTGGAACTTTGTAATAATAACTAAAAGGGTGATACTTAAACAAACATTAGTTTTTTAGTTGAATATGCGTAACAAACATTAGTTTCTTAGTTGAATATGCGTGAGATGTGAGTTATAGAGTAAAAATAAAACTGTGAGGTAGTATGGCGTGGATGTTAAGTGTGAGATGATTGCAATGGCAATAGGGTGTTAATTTACTGTGAAAAAAAAATAGCATATTGGATAGGGGAGGGAAAGTATTTTGTATTAATGGATGTTATGTGGGGAAACAACCATTATGTCGAAATGGTGAGGTTAGGAAGAATAGAAATTGTGGAAGAATAAAAAGTGTGAATTCCCTACATGGTAAGCTATTCATAGCAAATCGTTAACGAGTTTTTTCTTTCACCTTGTTTGGTGGCATTGCAAACTAGTGATGGGTTGGTGAGCTGGCGGAAATCACTTGTTGTTCAGAATAGAGTATCTTATTCTGACTTCAATAGAGCGAAAATGTTGTGGGGCAAACCGCACACTCACTATCTCTTGTGGCACAAGTGAAGTTGGAAGAGTAGAGATTCAGATTTCAATACAAAGAGGGAGATGGGTATATGCTTTAGATTTAATATGAATATGTGTAGAGTGAGACCTAATATTTGAACTATATGCGAGGTATAACTGGAATATTTTTCTGGTAAACTGAATATTGACAGAGGCATAAAAAAAAATCCTTCGTTTAAAAATAAGTTCATTAGTTTAGTTGAAAGGCACTATTCTAGTTGGAAGCTAAGTTCTTTATGTAGTCTTAGTTGATGTACGGGTAGAATATTTTTAAGTCGCATGCGAAAATTCTTTGTGCGTTTCGGAAGGTGCATAATTCTACGTGGGAAGGAATGAGAGTGAGAAAGATACGAGATGCCAAAAGACATGAAAGAATTAGAAAGGTAAGAATGAGGACACCGAAAAAATCGTGTTGGGTGTTAGTCAAGGATTTATAGCAAAAGCAAAGCTCTGATTGAACAACCTGAGAGTTTAGTGAATTATGTGAAGGTCTCCCTCCGTATTGTTTCATAACATTGAAACTTTCGTGGACGAAAGGTCCTTTCAGAAAGGGTGAATTGTAATACCTTAAATGTTGATATTGTAAGTCTTATGGTAGTTAATTAATAGAAAATAATAAAATATATAGAGAGAGATGATAGGTGATGTACAAGTTAAAAGGAAATGGAATGACACTTTTTGGTGGTTAGGGAAAAAAAAAAAGAAAAGAAAAGAAAAGAGAGGACGAAAAAGAGATTAAGAAATTAAAAGTTCCTTTCCTCTTCATCTTGGTTTTGCTTCGACGGAGGAGAACCCTGATAGGTCTCTTTTTCCGCACTTTTCTTTAATCGTAAGAGGGGTCTTCGACACCATCGCTAGAAGGAGCGTCGTCGTGAGTTTCTTCCTCACAACGATGTCGTTGGAAAATAATGAAGGTCTATGGAAGTCATCTTTTTCGCTAGATAGGTACGGTTCAAAAGGCTTTATCAAAAAAGGCATAAAACCAAGAAAGACAAAAGGCAACTAGATTCAGACGACACATTGGAAATATCTACTACTACAGGTGAGAGGTATTTTAGAAATCAAACCTTCTTATATATGCTTTTCCTTGAGAATTCATAGTTATTTTGTGACATGGTAAGGTGTGTTGCTAGCTTAAAATCAAGCTTTAAACCAACGTGCTTGAAGCTAAAGAAGGAGATGAGGTGGATAAATCAAGTCTATTATGTGGTGGTAGCTTTCTTTTATGACTTAAAGTAGGTTTGATGTATACTATGATGAGTAGTTATTTTCAAGAGATGGTGTTTATTAGTCAATTAGTTGTGGGGTTAGTAAATAGGAATTATGAAAGAAGGGAAATGGAACTTGTTTGCAATAGTGTTAGGAAAATAAAGGATATGGTGATATACATGGTGGGTAGTACACTTATAGGTTTGATACACATTTATTTGTATTGAATGTGAGATATATACTTGTATTAATGATGAGTATGTGTTAAATGAATGCGATTTATATTTTAAGTTAAATGTTTAGGGGTGCACGTGTTATTTTATAGCCAGGGTGTTAACACTTGTTTGTCATTGTTAGAGTTCAATTATAGAATGTACATGCTCCAAATAAACACTTCACGCAAGGAGGGTTGAAAGCGTGAAAATGGTGGAGTGAACGAAAGACCGTAAGAGATAGGATGGGCTCCGGTGACGAGGGTAAGTCGTAAACGGTCACCTAAATTGAGCTAGAGGGTGATAGGGGGGGGGGGGGGTTAAAGTGAGACCCTCACCGAGGAGCGATGGGTAAAAGAGAAAGTGTGTGTGAGTTTCTTAACAAACATATAATGTGGTG
>JBBMEG010017759.1:0-27920 GCA_037832605.1 Cyclanthera cordifolia | reverse complement strand
ATGCTTGCTGATTTTCCTATAGAAACACAAGAGGAGGAATAATTGATCCATAGAAATAGTGTTTATTCCTAACACATACGAATCGCGCGAATTTTACTAATCGTCAAATAACTTTGGTTTATAATAATTAAATTTACTATTTTAAAGAAGATGAAACCTAGAGACCGTACTTTTTTTTTTTTTTTTTTTGAAACTCAAATTTAGGTGGTTCTGATACATGATAAATTGTGAAAAAGGCATAAAACCTTTTGATTTTTCATTAACATTTCACTAATATATATAATAAATACAATATCAAATGTTGAAACATCTTCCAAAAAACATAGATAATATCTAAGTAATATCTTAACTATCTATAAATATACAAATTTAAAATCTATACTATCTACCGAATATCTTAAATATTTATTATTCTTAACATAAGTAAAATCTAAACTATCTACCGAAAATCCTAAATATTTATTATTCTTAACATAAGAAGTGTGATTATTTATACATCTTTCCTGGTTATTTATAAGTTTAATTTTACCCTCTTTCATTATTATTTTATTTAAAAGCTCATCTGATTATTATTTACGTAAGATTTCAACAATTAATATAAGTAGAAATTCAAGTGGTGTAAATATAAAATTAACTATTTGTATTAATTTGTGTATATGCGAATGTGAGGTAAAATCTTTAATATTTATTATATGGTTCTTTCTTTCTCATATACATATGTCTCGAGGGCTTTACATTTATTTTCAAAGTTAACTTGATTAAGGGCCTTTAAAGTTTGTTCTTGAGGTTGTCTTGTTTCGGGTGCTTTTGGAGTTTTTTTCTTTTATGTTGATTTTATGTTGACTATTTCTTAACTTGCTCTCAAGTTCAATAATTTTATATAAAATTGGTAAATGGACTTGTTGATCTTTAGACGATAGACTTTAACTTCGTCTTCTTGAATGTTCCAAGTAAAAAATTTGGTGCATGTTTTCGTAATTGAACTACTTGTTTATAAAATTATTTGATCTTCCAGATATTTTATTACTTTCAAAAGGGTGTGTTTGGTCCTTTGAAATTCAAAAAACTTCAGATTTTGAGATCTGTCTAGAGTTTTTAATTTTTTGATCCTTTAGAGGAAAAAGAATTTCTCTATTTATATAGCTCCTATAAACTATAGGCTTGGACCTTTGTACTCTTTTAAGTCTGACTTTTAGACTTGACTTTTTGAGCTGTATGGACCTAAGCTTTTGAGCATGACCATTAAGCTTGTTAGACAACTATATAAAAGGCGGTTCATATGTGATTTTCGGTGGAGCCTTTTGCAAACGCTACACTTTTATCTGTTTTTTTTTCCTAAAACAAGCGTTTGTGTAAATATAATGGGCGTCACAAGGCGGGATAAAGGGTGCCACGTGGTGTCCCTATATTTCTTTTATTTTTGGAAAATCTAGAAAGAATTTTTTTTTGAAATTTTGATTTTTCAACATTTTTACCATTAATTTTTTATGAATATTTTAACTTGTGTATACTTTTTTTTTTCATTCTCTCCTTTATCTAATATCATATTTTAAAGACAAATCTTTTAATTATTTTTTTTTTAAATTAACTACAACTTTATAATTAATTTCGTATTTTAAAAACATGTTTTATTATATTAAATTTCATAATTATTTGATAATCTATTTCATATTCGATAGTATTTTATAACCAATTTCTTAATTTACCTGAAGAAATGATTATAAAATTTGAATTATAAAAAAAAATGAATTTGAATTGTTTTTCTTCCAAATAATTTTATTCATTTTTCATAACTTTTTTTCTGTAAATTTGAATTTTATTATTTTAGTACATATAATTTTCAACTTCATTCTCATTTATATAATATCATATTTTGAAAAATAAATTTAAAATTTAAAAATATATATTTTATAATTTTTAATTGATGATAATTTCATAATACAATTTACATTTTGTAAATATATTTCGTAATGTTAAAGTAACATTAACTCCATAATTAAGTTTGTATTTTAAAAATATATTTTATAAATCGAACTCAAACGAAAGTAATACATATTTTTATTTTCAATTATTTTAAAATATTTATGAATTCATATTGTCTTTTATTCCCTTTAATTAACAAGAAATGCAAAAGAATCTTCAATATTAATAATAATTTGATAGTTGAAATAACAAAAAAAAAATTAATTAAATTTATTCATAAATATCACATCATATAAAAAAATAACAAACATTTTTCATAACTCCTCCATAAAGACTCTTCATCCAAACAAAAATGATTAACATCTCTTTCTAAACGCTCCAAAACTTTCAAACAAACGACTTATTATTAAACACTGAAAATAACTCCTCCATCAAATTTTATACAAACACCCCTAAGTGTTTAAATTTAGAAAATATATTATTGGGTTCTGGCTTTTTTTTTAGACATCAAATCAATGTCTAGATTTAAAAATTAAATTATTAATTAAAGAGAATATTTTTGGCAACTATAACCTTCATCTAATTTTAAAGGAAAAAAATCAAATATAACTTTTTTTTTTTTTTGTAACCAAAAATGGAAAAAATCACATGGAGGATTTTTTTTTTTTGACCATTAAGCTTTACATTTCAAATGAATGAAAAATAAAAAGAAGTTTAAGGTTACGTTTAAAAATTGAAAAGATTATGTACGGTACAAACTCATACACAAACCCAAATCAGTTTTTGATATTGTGATTATGAACAAACCTATAAAGAAAAATTGAAATATAGAGTACATACCAGGTATGCATGTTTTTTTTGTTCGACTAGGGTTATAAGATTATTTATCTCTTATCCATTTGGAGTATTCATACATGTATATATTACTTTGATTTTAGCCAAAATGCAATCGCCCATGTATACCCTTCTCAAATCCATTATATATGCATTGTACATCCAAGTGACAAACTTGTTTTAGTTAATGTCATCTTTATAGAAGGATACACTAGTAACTTTAGAAAATTCGTTGAGCTAGAGTCTAGTGCTGATGGAGGATATAAGTTCGGATATCGTACATTCGTAGACATTTTCAATACATATTGTCTTGTACTAGTTGAATACACATTCCTCTCGTTCCAAACTTATCAAATGCAACAATGATAGACGTATGTTCCATGAAAATTGTGTGTTTTAATCTTGAGAGGGTTTCAATAGTTTTTTGGATATTAAATATCGTCATGGACAATCTTTAGCCTACTTGAGTCCCGTTAAACAATAAGGATCAACAACGAGGGTGCACCAGGTTGTGAGATTTTCTCATTATTGTTTTTCATTTGTCGACAAACTACTAGATTGCCCATACCTATGTGCATGTGACTGGGTTTTTTTTCCATTTCTTGCCTTTTCACGACTCATAACAAATAAGATATATCGATATTGGTTTACATATTTGAAGATCGAATGTTTTGAATACATGGGGAAATATTATGTGAATGAAAATAATTGCTTCAATGCATCTCACATTTTGCGAGGTCTTTGAGCAAATTATTCAAGGTTGTTCATTGTTACTCCTAAGCTATAGTCGGTTCAAAAGGTAACAGATGTCTAAACGACTTCATAACTATATTTGTAACAAGCTTCTAACCACCTAAGTACTAACCACCTAAAGCTCTACCTAAGCTGGTATGAGTTGCTTGTACTTCTTACTTAGTTAGAGTAGAAGGGAAAATGTATGTGAGTAAAGTTTATTTTTGACAATTCTTGGATGAATAAGAAGAAATACTTGGTTCTCCATGGACGTAGGCATTTTTGTTGAACCACGTATATCGAGTGTGTCGACTTCTTTCTCTCTACTCTTATATCTTAAATATTTTTGTATTTGATCTCGCATATAGAGAAAAATAACAAATATTAATGAAAATACAGAAAGAATGAGAAAAATAAAATCGCGGAAGAGAGAAAGGTTACCCTTTATGAGAAAGCAAAGATAGATACTGAAAAAGCCAAGAAAACATAAAGCAAAGCTTAGAAAGAACAAAGTTCTAGCGTAAAATTGCCATAACTTCGTTCGTCTCCAAGAGAGGTAAAAGGCGAAGGTAAAATGAGGAAGTTCCAAGAAAACAAAGGGTTTTGTTTGGTCTAGAGTAGTGCGCGATACGTGTAAGGCATGTTTGATCAAACAGACATGAGTGGTATAATCCTGACCGTCGATAAAACCTACCAAGATCATCCAGTCGTTCATCGTCGAACAAATTACTCGTTTTTAACATTTATTTCAGTTTGGTTTATTTTCACAGTTTGGTTCATTATTTTCGTTAGTAATTGGACTTATTTGTTTTGGGCTAATATTAATTACTCTTATTTTTTGTTTGTATGTTTTGGACTTCAACTAACTGAAATCGTAGATCTATTCTGTTTGATTTCACAAACTGGTATCATAGCACCGGTTCTTGCGCGAGAAGAAGTCTGCAAGAAATCAAGAAACAGAGTAGTAAGCTTTCAAGGGAGAAGTTCTAGCAGAAATTGTTATCACAAGACATAGGCAATTTCAACCAAAGGTGAAATCGACAAATTCAATGGCTTAGGAGACTTAACACTTTGGGCAAAGAAGAATAAGATAATTTTGATAGCTCAAAAGGCATTAAGAGCCATTGAAGCACCCTCGAAAGAGTCATCTTTAATCATAGAAGAAAGCAAGAAGGAAATGGAAGATATTGCTGAATTTAAGTGATTGTGTTTTCAGGCAAGTAATGGATGATGATTCAATCTACAAGGTAGGGCTTAAGCTACACTCTCTTTTTTATAAGAAATATCTTCCTAATAAACTTTATGTAAGGGAAAGACTGTTTTCTTTTAAAATGAATTCATCCAAGAGCCTTATTGAAAACTTGGATGAATTCAAGCAACTTACATCTGAGTTTACAAGTTCAGGAGAAAAATTAAGTACAGAGTGTGAAGCAACAATCCTCATAAATTCTATCCATGACACCTTCAAGGATGTTAAAATTGTTATGAAGTAAGCAAGAGACAATGTCAATCTTGACATAGTGATCAATGCCTTGAAGTGCATGGAACTTGAAATAAAGACTGAGAACAAGTTAAGAAGGAGCAGCATAACTGCTGTATTCAAAAGGCAAGAACTATTCTAAGAGACAGAAGCTTGGGAAAGACTTTTACAAAAGATCAAAAGACAAAGCAGCACTGAAATGTTTCCTATGTCATAGAGAGGGACATTTCAAGAAGGATTGCCTTGAGAAAAAGGATGACTATAAAAGAAACTTTAAGAAGGATTACTATAAGAAGAGTCACTACAAGAAGAATACTTACTACAAAAAGGATTCTAAATATAAAGGTAATTCCTCGAGTGAGATTAATAAAACAGAAGCTATTGTTGGTGAAGAAGGAACAAATTATGATGAAGAGTTGGTTGTAGACAACACTCAACTCATGGAAGAGAAAATTGATACAAGGGAGACTGGGTCCTGGACCAGAGTGCACCTACCACATGACCTCAAATAAGGCATGGTTTATTGACTATAAATCATGGGAGGGAGACTCATTTTACATGGGGGACAATAACACTTGCAATGATAGAAATTGGCGCCAATAGTGCTAAAACTCCTAGACAATAGAGAAGTCATATTGAAGAATGTTAGATATGTGCCTGAAATCAGAAGAAATCTTATTTCCTTGGGAATGCTAGATGAATAGGGATGCACCTTCATTGGAAAAGATGGAGGTCTTCAAATCCTAAAAGAAGGCAATGAAGTCATTTATGGAAAAAGACACAATGGCTTGTACTATTTGAGAGATATATAGTGCCAAGTTATGCACTAGTGGCATAATCCTTAAAACTATAAGACTTGGAGCTGTGGCATAGAAGGCTGTCACATATCAGTGAACAAGGCCTAGCTTAACTAACTAAACAAGGGCTGATAACAAACTGAGGAACCAAGAGGTTAAGATTTTGTGAGCACTGTGTATTTGGCAAAGCCAAAAAGGTCAAATTCTCAAAAAAGAAGCATAATACGAGAGTTATACTGGACTATGTACATGCTGACCTGTGGAGACCAGCACAGACATCCTCTTGGAATGGTGCAAGGTATTTTCTATCATTGATCGATGGCTATTCTAGAAAGGTATGGATTTACTTTCTATAGTCTAAGGACCGAGCATTTCTTAAATTTGTTCAATGGAAAACTAAAGTTGAACTTCAGACATCTAAAATGGTGAAGTATCTTAGGACCAAGCAGTTTACTAATGAAAACATCGAAAGATAAAAAGGAGAAAAGTAAACTAGTTAATCTGCAATTTTGCCCCTCCTACTTATCATCTTACGATGAAAAGAAGGAATACACCTAGAAATGCCAGAGTGGTTAAGTGACGCCGGAAAAGGTAAAGGGAGGTTCATTGTCCCTTCACTAAGAATACCTCTGAAGAACTAGACTGCAAGACTTAATATACAAAGCGGTGCCGAGGTTCAGTCGCACCATCTCTGGTTCTTAGTAATGCCATCTGTCCTTTTGCGTCTTACATGCTGGCTCCAAGAATTTCTTTGATAATGGTTTAGAATTTCTAAGCAATGAGTTTGTAATTTTTTGTTCTAATATGGAATAACTAGACACATAACAGTACCTTACATTCTTCAACAAAATGAAGTTGTTGAAAGGATGAACAGGACTATACTTGAACGAGTAAGGTGTATGATCTCAGAAGCAAAGATTGCTGAAGAATTCTAGGCAGAGGCAGCTGCTACAGCTGTTTACACCATTAATAGAAGTCTAAGCATTGTCCTAAACTACAAAACTCCATTGGACAAATGGTCGAAGGTACTTCCTAGTTTGTGTAACCTAAAAGTTTTTTGTTGTACAGTGTATATTCACCGAAAACAGAGAAAGTTGGAGACTAGAGCTATAAAGAGCATGTTTCTAGGCTATCTTGAAGGAACCAAAGGTTTCAAACTATGGGACTTCACAAACAACAGGTGTTTGGTTAACAGAGATATAACCTTCCAAGAAGATGAGTACTATATGAGTTATTCTAATGAAGGAGAGAAGGAAACTTTCATTCCAAATAAGAGTTCTAGTTCTAAGGTGGAGATTGTAAGAGAATTCAGTCATTTTAGACAAAATTCTCAAACATAAGACGAACTTGAAAGTTCACCAGGAGCTCCTCTAGAGAGCTTAGAAACCATTGATAAAAAAGAACAGCTTTCTGGCTCAGCCTTCAGATCATAGAGACCCAGAAGGCAGACCAGACCTCCTGCTAGGTATGCCCTAGTTTATTTTGCAAAAGGTTTGACCAATTTTGAGGATGAACATCAAACGTATGAAGAAGTGATAGCAAGTAAACAAAAGACTAAGTGGGTATAAGCAATGAAGAGTGAGATGCATTCTCTTAAGAAGAACAACACTTTGGACTTAGTTGAACTTCCTAAAGGTAAGAAACCTATTCCTTGCAAATGGATTCTTAAAAAGAAAACAACTGGGTCACATGAAGCAGTTAAGTATAAAGCAAGACTTGTTGCAAAAGACTTTAAAAAGAAAGAAGGAATTGATTACAGTGAAATTTTTTCAATAATTGTAAAACACACTTCCATTTGGATTCTACTTGAAATAATAGTTTGTGAAAACCTAGAGTTAGAACAGATGGATGTAACAACTGCTTTCTTACATGGTAATCTAGAAGAAGTGTTATACATGGATCAACTAGAAGTTTTCATGGAGGAAAACATAAACCTCTTGTTTGCAAACTAAACATGTTGTTGTATGGACTCAAACAAGCATCTAGGTGCTGGTATAAGAGATTTGATGAGTTTATAGTAAGGATTCGTTTCTACCGAAGTCAGTTTGATGCTTGTGTCTATTACAAAAGGACAGAATCGGATAACTATATATAGTTGTTACTCTATGTCGACCGCATGTTACTAGCTGGAAAATTGTTGGAAGATTTGAAAAAGTTGAAACAACGGCTGAACTCAGAGTTTGAAATAAGGACCTAGGAAAAGCCAAGATATTTCTTTGGTTGGAAATCTGAAGAGTCAAAGTTCAAGAGGTGTTATTTCTTTCTCAAAGGATCTACACTAATAAGGTTTTGACAAGGTTCAACATGGATAACTCAAAGCCTGTGGCACACCACTTGCTCACACTTTAAGTTGTCAGGTAAAGACTCGCCTTCAGACCAGGAGGGTAAAACAGCTATGAACAAAGTACCTTACTCAAATGCTACTGGGAGCCTAATGTACTTAATGGTTTGCACAAGACCAAATCTATCTCATTGCTCAAGCTTGGTAAGCATATATGTGGGAAACCCTGGCAGAGCACACTAGAAGGCAACTAAATTGGTATTAAGATACCCAAATGGTACTAGGGACAGAGGATTTCTCTACAAATCTCCTATCAATTACAATTGGAGCTAAAAGGGTTTGTGGACTCTGATTATGCTGGAGATTTGGACAAGAGAAGGTCACAAACTAGTTATGATTTCCTATTTGGAACAACTTAGTAAGCTAGAAGTCAAACTTACAATCTGTGGTGGCACTGTCAACCATAGAAGCTGAATTCATAGCAGCTACAGAGGATATTAAAGAAGTCATCTTGTTGAAAGGCTTCCTAGAAGAGCTTGGGTATTCATAGAAAGAGGTGAAGCTATTTTGTTACAACCAAAGTGCTATTCACTTAACTTGAAACCAACAGTTTCATAGAAGGTCTAAACACATTGATGTAAAACATCACTTTATTAAAGATGTGGTTGAAGAAGGAAAAGCCTCAATAAATAAAGTTGGCATAGAAGATAATGCTGCTGATGTCCTAACTAAGGCAGTGACCAAAGCCAAATTTGATCACTATCTAAGTCTACTCAGAGAAGTAGACAATCCTATCAACTAATAAAGCACAAGGAAGTTAAGAAACCAGGTTTTCATCCAAGGTGGAGAATTGTTATATGAATGAAAATAATTGCATCAATACATCTCACATTTTGAGAGGTCTTTGAGAAAACTATTTAATGATGTAATAAAGATTGTTACTCCTAAACTATTGTCGATTCAAAAGGCAACAGATGTCTAAACAACTTCATAACTATTTTTGTAACAAGCTTCTAACCACCTAAGTACTAACCATCTAAATCTCTACCTAAGCTTGTATAAGTTGCTTGTACTTCTTACTTACTTAGAGTAGAAGGGAAAATGTATCTGAGTACAGTTTATTTTTGGCGATTCTTAGATGAATAAGAAGAAATATCTGGTTCTCCGTGGACGTAGGCATTTTTGTCAAACCACGTATATTGACTGTGTCGACTTCTTTCTCTCTACTCTTATATCTTAAATATTTTTGTATTTGATCTCGCATATAAAGAAAAATAACAAATATTAAAGAAAATATACAGAAAGAAGGAGGAAAAGAAATTAACAGAAGAGAGAAAGGTTACCTTTATGAGAAAGCAAAGGTAGATACTGGAAAAGCCAAGAAGACTAAAGACATGCTCAAGAAGAACAAAGTTCTGGCATAAAATCGCCAAAACTTCGTTCGTCTCCAACAGTGGCAGAAGGCGAAGGTAAAATGAGCAAGTTCCAAAGATGACTAACGATTTTGTAACGCATGCGTGATGAAACCGGCATGAGTGGCATAATCCTGACCGTCGATAAAACCTACCAAGATCATCTCAACCGTTCATCGTCAAACAAATTACTCGGTTTTAACATTTTTTCGGTTTGGTTCATTATTTTCATCAGTAATTAGACATATTTGCTTTGGGCTAATTTGTTTTACTCTTTGGGCTTTTTTTTTGTATGTTTTGGACTTCAACTAACAAAAATCTTGGACCTATTCTATTTGATTTCACAGGGAAATTTATAGAATATAAAGAAGTGGGTAGTTTATTCCTTGAATCAATATTAGAGGGTTGGGTGTAGGTGTTTTTTTTTTTTTAAATCAAGTTTAAGATAACGGTATATCAGAAATGATCAAATTATTATCTCTCCTTTTGATTTTCGATTTAGAAACTTTGAGTATAGATTTTGATCCAATAATCCTTAGGGACAAGTTAGAAGAATGTTCTATCAATCTCTCCAACATCATGTGAACCAATGGAATGCAACTGCTCATATGGCCAACAATACTATACCCAGACATTTTAGGAGCACTCGTATCTTCACCACTAACAAATTAATTAGTGAATCAAAACACAATAAATCGTGTATTAACAAATATTTTAGGCGTAACATTTCTACGGTTACATAAGAATATTTGTTTTGCCTCCACTCAACTCTAATTGAAATCCACCACCAATATAAAAATAAATAAATCAACTATGAGTACTTTTCAATTTTAATTTCAATATTGCTGCCAAGAAATTCAAATGGGTGGAATTGCTACATCCAAGACCAATTCAATTTGAATTGCAACTCAAATTTGATCAAAGAAAAAAAATATCTCTGCAAGAAAAAAAATCGCATACACATAAATGTATAAGGAAGTTCTATACATAAATAAAAAAAAAATTAATATATTTATTTTAAAATAAATTTACGTGGCATTATATGTCTAATGTTGCCTTTGATAAAATACGATTTGTGTGCACTTCAACTTGCAACTCATTTGCAGCTAACTCACATTCCAAATCCCTTGAGCAAATTGCCCGGTTCAACTTGGGCAAATGTAGACTAAACACGTGTATCAAATAAAGGTGTTGATCAAGTGGCAATCGAAAGGCAACATCCTACTCACATCAGTGAACGAGGACGGTTGGCTGATTGGGTCACATACTTGCTAAAGTTTGTCTCATATTAGCCTAAAGACCTTACTATGGTCATAAGAGTGCATGGTCAATATCCCACTGTAAGCAGTATTGGGAGTATTAGACATAAGAGTCACAAAGTTGCTCTTTTCCCGTGGACGACATTGCCATTGGTTTAGGTTGTCTAGATTGTTCAAGTGAATCATTGTACTCCATAGGACATTTTGGTATTTCGACATGAGCCTTTAGATTATGGCTCATTTGAGCATCGGTTAGAGCACCCCTTTATTGTATTATCGATGGTTGTATGCTATCTGTTTTTATATGTATTCATATTGATTTTGTGTTGGGGATCCTAATTGAGTTTCATAACTCGCCTTTTTTCTCCATTCTTTATCACAAAGTACACACGAGACGGCTAACTAGATTTATGAGACTATGGGATTTGATGCATTGATTTCTGAGTTTATATTTATATTTTTTTATTCTTTTGCATGAATTGGATTTTAGGGCCAAGAATGTTTAAACAGTTTAGACTATATTTTACATGTTGCTTTCACTAGGTACTCGTATCGTGGATTTGAACGATGTTTAGAAACACTTTGCTAGGATTTAAAATGGAATTTATGTTGTGATAATTTAAATTAAGGACATGTCTCGGTTTATTTAATCGACTTTATGTCCATGATTAGGGTAGAGACCTAGGATAGATCCTAATTGGGTCGGGTCTTTAAAGTATAATCATGAATGATATGATTTTTGGCTAGTGCTCAAGCATTTAAATTGTCACGCAAGGTTAGAGGGGAACTAATCATATGAACCTAAATTTAGAAAGCAATGAGCATATCCATCGAAGTTTACTTGCGGCATGGGAGATCAATGAGCCAAGACATACATAATAGGCACCAATTGATTAATCGCCAATACATGATGCATACCTCGCAATGCATATCAAAAAGTCTAGTAAGGGAGACGGACGGGGAAGTATACATAGTTAGTCTCATAAGGATGATGCTACAAAGGTAATAAAAGACTCGCTTCAAACGTTTTCAGACAACTTCAATGGAAGCTTGAGCAAGTTGAATTAGTTTTTTAACAAAAAAATTAATGTTGTCCCTGGTGAGCAGAGCATAATGTAACGATCCAAGAGTACTCCTATAAAATATCACATCAGGAAATAATGGGTTAGTATCAGCGATAGTGTAATATGATCTTTTCATTGGTATAAGAGCCAATTTTAGGTTGTTCAACCCAAGATGTGCTAGAAGATCACAAGTGTAGGACTTGTTAAACATAATCATGCCATGAGTGGACGTTCAATTTGGATCCTAAGGAAGTTGTAGAGAAATCCTAAATCACGAAGAGAAATTCCTTATGCAACTTGTTTACAAACTGTGAGATTATATCAGAATCGGTTCCTTTATCAACATGTCATCTTTGTTGACCAAAATAAGGGTTAAACACGAGTTTTTTAGAAAGTATAACAATGATGTGTCGTGATTCAATTGGTGAATATTTTATTCAGTTTATGTGGTATATATTCTCTCATACCATAGGCAAGGTGTATGCTTAAGGTTATAAATTTCTTTATGTAACTTGTAAACATGATAAGGACATAGAGGATCAACATGGCCCTCGAGTAAAAGCATTAACATTAAATCATTCAAAACACAATTGAGGAAAGCATTATTGAGGCCTTATTCGCTTACCGTCCAAATCCAAGTCATAGCAAATGTAAGAATGAGTAAAATAGTCACCAGGTTAACAAGTGAAATGCTTGCCTCATGAAAATCTATGCCTGGTGTCTTAGAGAAACTCTTAGCTACTAGCTTTGCTTTGTGGCACTAAATGGAATCATTAACCAATCTCTTTAGTTTCAAAGTACCTCTATTACCAACAAGGTGTTGTGATGAATAACATGAGACAAGTTTCCATGTTTTATTTCTTTAAAGAACATCAAATTTTCCCTTTATGGCATTTTTAAATAGGGGATGTCATAGCACTTTAAATCGTGTTGGTTACACCAAGTTCTAGATGATAAATGATGAGGGTGAAATACTATGGATAGACCATTTATTGCGTTTGATAATTTCAACTTTACCTTGAGTTCATGATGCAGGTAATAAGATTTATGTTTAAGAAGCAATGCGCAGGGAAGAGCATGATGGGGTACGTGAAGGTGAAAATGGTAGGAAGATAGATGGTGTAGAGAAAGTGGAGTGAGGTATGAGATGTGACTCTGTGAGGTTGGGTGGAGAATGAGGTTGTTTGGAAGATGAATGTTCTGGTAAAGGAATTTGTAAGTAATCAAAAGCAACAATAGAATATCAATTTTGGAGGTTAACAAAGAAGGTGTATCTGAATGAAAGTTAGGGTAGAGAAGCAATCAATTTCATTAAAAAAAAGTGTATTGACTCATATACTCTGCAAGTGGGGTTGAGACATCGATTTCCTTTGTGTTGGTCATTGTATCCAATTAATATTCATTTAGTGAAAGGGAAATTAAACTTGTGTTGCATATAAGGTCGGTGATATGGATAACAAGATCAAAACATCCCTGGGTTGTGATAATCAGGCTCTTTTTAATTAAAAGTTGAAAGGGAACTCTACCATTAACAATATATTGAGGCATCCTCTTTATCAAGTAAACCATGGTATGGAATGCCCCATACCAATATTATAATAGTATTTTAGCATGAGCTAGGAAAGCTTCACTAGTTTTCCACGATGTCACGACATTTCTTTTTTATTCTATTAATCTGAACTAATTTGTGAGGACAATCCATTTGAGTTGTGATCCAAACATCATTAGCATATTCCACAAAAGATGAAATTCTCCTCCTTCATCATAACGTATGAACTTTATATCACAGCCATATGCCTTTTCTAAAAAGAGTCTAAATCTTTTAAACACATTACTTGCCTCACTTTTCCATTTCAATAAAAAAGATCTAAGTGAACCTCAACCAATGATTCATAAAATGTTTATAGTACTTATATTCATGTGTGCTAGTAACTGGGGCTGGACCCTACTAATCTATATGAATAACTACAACTGGTGAGTATCACGAGAATTAGATAAAGAAAATGGTATTCTATGAGACATTCCATACTGAGATGCCTCATAAAAATCCTTTTTTTCATTGATATTCTTTCCAAGATTAAAAATATTTAGGATATTAGATAAAAATCTTGGTGTTGGGTATCTTAAATGGATATGTCACACATCTCTTAAGCAAGTCAAAATAAAGTGACTATCAGATGTAGCTAATAAGACAATCTTATCTTGGTTTACGTTGACTCTAGTTGTAGATGATATAGCACATTCTTAATTAGTCCTTTAAGTAGAACTGTCCATGTTGCTTTCTTTTTAATCACACAGAATAATCATGAAATTCTACTATCCATGATCAATTTAGAAATACTAAAAAAAAAAATTGTTAACTGAAGAAACATGTAGTAAATTAACAAGTTCAAGATTTCTTATGATGGAATTATAGAAGAACCAATATAAAGTATAGGTAAACAACAATCATTGCCTGCTACTATTTTATCTAAACATGTATACTCATATCTCAGTGAAATTTTTACAAGATCTGAGGAAAAGGTTGTTACTGGCTTCATTGTCTATATCTAGTTATTGTCTCTCACATGCTCAAGAGTTGCAAGTTAGGTTGAGATTGAGGTTTGACCTCTTTGTAGAGATTGTCGGTATCATTGGTTTCTTTAAAATCATCATGGATTATTGAACGTTCTTTTGAATCTTTTGTAGCATATATGTCTATCATGACCTTTTTTTCTATAGATTACGCAGATAATCGATGGTCTTTGCCCATTTTCACCATGACCTTTACCTTCTCCTCTATTTTCCTAAAAGGATTTTCACATAGATGGTCATAACTTTCCACTTGATATCATTGAGGGGACGAAGAGGAATGCTTCAAACCTGAGTGATAACTGGCTATGTTGGATATATTGGTTGACTAATGTCATCTAGTCCCTTGAGAGATTGTAATTGTTCTTGCCTGTTTTTTAAGGCAAGAGAAGGTTCTAAACCGTACTTCATATCATTTGTTTACATTGAATCACCACCACAAATTGGGGTCAATTCATCATCTATGCCTCAATAACATAAAAGATTAAGTCTTGGTTATTCATAGGTGAACAACTAGTAAACAGAAGATCGTATGTGTATATTTCCATTTGAGCGAGATACTATGGCATCTTCTTGTTCCTTTTTCATGTTTGTTGAAGAAGTCATTTGAAATGTTTTGGAATATAAGGTAGAATTATCCAATTAATACCCCGAAAGCGTGTGATTATAAAAAAATGTACAAATAATTAAACCATTTAATTATTGTTGATTAATCATACTAATCTCATGTTGTTCTCTAAGTAATTGACTTGTTATAATAAATATACTCACATTAAATGACTTCTCTAATCTAATCTGATATGTTTGTTTGTTGATTATGATCGATTTATTTCCATAGCACTTCTTGATTGATCTTCTTCAATGTTTCAAGTTATAGTTTATTTGTTACATGAGCTTGGTGAGAAGTCTTTTAGAGAAAAAGGGATGAGCTAACTTTGTTAGATTTTTTAATATGAAAAAGGAAACAAGA
Source organism: Cyclanthera cordifolia (assembly GCA_037832605.1). NCBI lineage: Eukaryota > Viridiplantae > Streptophyta > Magnoliopsida > Cucurbitales > Cucurbitaceae > Cyclanthera > Cyclanthera cordifolia. The sequence goes on along the minus strand of JBBMEG010017759.1, from coordinate 12,597 downwards.
ACACCCAACTTTTGAGTGAGTTCTCTTGTTTGAGAGATGAGTTACTCTCTAAAAAAAAGTGAGATTAGAATGAAGACCTCCCAGACCTCTTATTTATCGTAGATGTGAGATATTGAAACAAAGAGAATAATATCTTTTAACATCTAATATTAAAAAGATATTATAGAAATCTCTTTTAATATTTATGTAACAAATATCATCAATATCTTTTCCTTAAAAGAACTGTCTACGATATTTATCCATAAATATTTTTTAATTAATATATCTCATATATTAATTAATTCTCTTTAATTATTCATCTAATAAATATTAATTCAATTAGTATAACCAATATATTAATTAATTCTCTATTTAATAATTATTCAATAATTATTAATACAATAAATATATCCAACATATTACTGAATCATTTATTAATAAATAATTATCTAATAGCTATTTACACAATTAATTTAACCAATAAATTAATCATTCCTCATTAATAAATAATTATTCAATAATTATTTAAACAATTAATTTATCCAATAAATTATTTATTCCTTTAATTAAATAATTATCCAATAACAGTTTATGTAATTAATGTGCCCAACATATTAATTAATTTTCTCTAACTAAATAATTTTTCAATGATTATTTATACTTAATTAATCTATAAATTAATTATTCATCGATAATATTTATCCAATAAATATTAAATTATTATATTCAATATATAAATAACCAATTTTAATAAATTAAACTTAAGCTTCTAATAGTTATGTCAAACATAATTAACCAATGAATTTGAACTCTTTAAATTCACTCTCTTATAAAATAGTGTGCCAACAAGTATGAGCTAGCTCGAGGACCGATGAACGTATAGGTTGAAAGCTACAACGAATCAGCCTCGAATTCCTATTCCTTAAAGCCAAGTTTATTCTACTAAAGACATGCACTAAGCTTTTATGCACTATAAGCCAAGTTTATTCTACTAAAGACATGCACTGAGCTTTTATGCACTATAAGACAATTTATATCCACGTATATAATCAATCATCTGCCCTATGATCCTTCACGAGCTTGTTCGTAATTCACAAATGGGCCGACAAATCCATTCTACCCCTGTGATTACATCTTTCTCCTTAAGTTCCACTGATTCTTTTAATGAACAAGTTATTTATAGTCTCATTATAAATATGCTTCCTCTTGAGCTAATGAGAGGAGGGTACCATTTGTTCAAGCCCATAAATCAGTTCTGAAGAGAACAACTCTATATTTTCCTTAATATTATGAAACGGGTGAATTTCTTCTTGTGACTTTGTGTTTCTAGCCACTCACTATGGAAATCTCCAACGTGGGAGACTTATGAATCCAGCATTTTTTGCCCGGTCTCAATCATGCACATTAAATAATGGTTTCATAAATTAGGAGTTCAAAATCCAGTCAAGAATAAGATCACATCGGCATACGATCATCCTTAGTGAAGTTATTCATGCCAGTCTATAATGGAATTACTAGACCGGTCACAAAAATTCTTGTCCCGGCTCATGAAAAACTTCTTTTCCATAGGCACCTTCACTCACATGTCTCTACATGAGCAATTAAGATCAAGTTGTTTGCAACTTTGCAAAGCGGGATGTATCAATAGTGTCACCAAGACTTAGGTGTCCTGCCTTAGTCAATATATTGTAAACTTGTTAGGTTATAAACTTGGAATTAGATCCACTTGTATTCCCCAGATACTTATTTTAGTATTCATCTAAATAACCATGGGAGTAGTGCCATTAATCTGTTAATGTGATATAGCTTAATGACGTTTGTATATTAAATGGGCAATTAATAAAAATAAAAACTTTTATTAATAACCGAAATATGACATTTAATATCTAACATTAAATGTTTTGTTCTTTAATTACAATTTACTAGGCCTTAATGGTACAACCCCTAACAATCTCCCATTTCATTAAAGCTCTAGTAAGACTATTCCATGTTGAGCCAAACATCAAGTTGACACTTGCTCTAGAACGTAGATGACGCCTTATGTAGACCCAAAATCATTAGGTGATCCTTGAACACCTTAGCTGGGAAAGCCTTTTTAAAAGGATAAGTAATGTTGTCAGTCGTATTAATATTTGTGACAACAACTTCGACTTTATGCACTATCTCTCTGATAAGATGATACTTCTTCTCTAATGCTTCCCTCATTTATTGTTTGTAGGTTCCCTAGAGTTAGACATAACTTCGTTGTTATCAAAATATAGTGTGATTGACTAATTCATACTCCAAGCCACTCTCAAATTCCTAGGAAATTTCTCATACAACCTCTTTTCCTACTTCACAAAGAGCCACGTACTCAACATTCATAGTGGAGTCAATGACGTACCTTTACCTGATGCTTCTCAAAACTATAGCTACGTCATTGAGTGTGAACATTGATCCTGATGTGAACTTCCTAGAGTCTTTATCAATTTGAAAATCAGAGTATGTGTACTCAATAAGGATTAATTCTTTAGATCGTATATAAGCATATAACTTCTCACTCTCCTAAGATACTTAAGAATTTTCTTAACCGCAATCTAGTAATTCAATCCTAGATTTCATTTATATCTACTGACAATTCCTACCGCATGGCCTATGTCAGGTCTTGTACACAACATAGCATGCGTCAACCGTCCTATCCCTAAAGCGTAGGGTATTCATCTCATTTCCTCAAACTCTTGAGGTGTCTTAGGACTCTGTTCCTTAGATAGTGACATTACATGCCTAAAAGTTAAATGATCATTCTTTAAATATCTCATCATATACCTAACAAGCATCTTGTCAATGTATGATACCTGAGATAAGGCTAGTGTTCTCTTGGATCGGCCCCTTATTATTTAGATCCCAAAGAAGTAGAAATCGCCACCCAAATCCTTCATTTAAATTGGTTCGCTAGCTACTACTAGGTATCTATCCATACTCTTATATCAGTCCCAATGAGTAAGGTAACATCTACATACAATAATATGAATATTAATTTCCTGTCGATCATTTTCTTGTAAACACAAGGTTTATCAATAAACAATCTTGAAATTAGTGTTAAGGCATGTTTTCTTGATTACAAGGTAAAATAGGATTTCAGTTTAGCCATTTAAAACGCCATTCATAATTTTTGGCATAAAACTTGTTTTTTAAACTTATCAAGTTAAAATAAAAGAAAACCCTACTTTATAATATTATTATGTCATAGTGCCACAACAAATGTTTAGAGCAAGTGTTGTCGAATAATAGGTAAAACGCTCCTCCCTAGTATGAGACTCTTCTCAAACGAAAACACAATACTAGGACAATTCTTATCCATGTTGTTCCAACTTTCATTTTTCAATATAGGACTTGATTAACTTCTTAGTCGCCTTAATAGTGTGGCATATCAATTCACAATGCTAATCTCTCTTATTTAGTGCCATTAAAAGATAGATGATATACCAATTGAGATCACAGTCCTATCTCCTTCAAGAAACAAGCCTTGTTATTGATCCTAGTAAACACACAACAAAGGGGATCGACTCAAACTGCTGACATGTAGATCCACTAGGATCTTACCACGGAAGTTCTTAATGAAGATCGTAGGTTCAATTGAAACTGATCAGTCTCCCACTATCAATATTTTTTAAAATAAAGTTCCCTTCCACTAAGATGAGCTAGGCTAAACTAGTTCATCCAAGTCCTAATCTTACACCTATATTAGGTAGATTGATTTTAATGTAAATTGCCAAGCTTTTGTAATACCCTATTTAAAGAAAAGAAAGGTTAAGGTTAAACGTTGACCAAGTTCGACTGACATCATTTTGTTTAGGATCAAAGAGACATTGTTGGGGGCGTCTTATGGTTATTGACTCATGCATAAGTGACATGGCTTTCATTTCTTAAGAAAACAATGTCATCTCGCTTTTCATTTATTTTCAATTCATGTCGATGATTCCATTTTTTAGTGGATGGCCATCTACAATTTTTAAGAGCTCAAATTTTGAAGCATTGGGTGATGCGTGCATCGTATCTCGGCTTGGAGGTAAGTAGTCATGTTTCTATCTCGTGTACATTCTTAGTTGTTCTATGAATGCTTAAGAAACCAATATGAGATTTTAGTTGTGTTGCACACTTATAAGGTGATGTGTGGTTTGATAGCGGTGTTTTATCATCTATTAGAGAGATGTGTGAGTGGTTACCACTCTTGTGAGAGTATAATGTGTTGCTAGTGGTGTCGTACATCATTGAGAGTGTAGTGTGAGGTATTAGTGATGTTTCACTCCTTTGGGACTGCGAGGTGAGTTCATACAGATGTTCCACTCATTTGAACCTGTATGATGAGTTTCTATCATTGTTCACTCCATTCAGAGTGTAATGTGCATTGCTAGAGATGTTTCACTACTTTCTTGGTGCATGGTCATTTAAGGATATTGTTCCATTCATTTGAGAGTGCATGGTGAGTTGCTAAGGACGTTTCACTCCTTTGAGAGTGCAACATGAGTAGCTAATGGAGAATGTAGGTGAGTTTTTAGTGTTGTTTCACTCATTTGAGTGTGGAGGGCAAAATGCTAGTGAAGTTTCACTCCTTTTGAGATTGTGTGTCACTCTTTTGTGGGTGCATGGTGAGTTGCAAGCTTTGTTTCACTCATTAGATAGTGTGGGGTGACCTGTTAGCTATGCTTTTCTTATTAAGAGTGTAGTTGTACTTGTGAGTTGAACATAATATAATGTACCTGAGTGATACATAATTGTTCAAGGTGTTAGTTAAAGATTGTTTGAATTGTATATTATGAGTCATGGTGTGAATGGATTATATGTGATTTTTCTTATTGAATGATGCAGTGAGATAAGTTGTGTAGACAGATGGATGATCGGTGCTTAGAACGTTTATTGGTAGAGTTAAGGTGTAAAAATCTAGGGCAGTTATGTCGTGTGCTAGCTTCATACTTTTAATGATCACTATGCTAATTTATGGTATATATGACGGTCGGTGCCTACCATCTATACTAAAAAATGGCGGGCATGTGCCCACCATCTATTCAAGGAACATCTTATATTAGGATGGAGGCACAATAGATGACGGCCAATGCCTCCATCTATTGTGCTAGCCATCTTTTCTACAAGTAATTTATTGTGTCAACCATCTTTTCTACAAGCCATCTATTGTGTCAGCCATCTTTTATGTCAGTCATCTTTTATGTCCGTCATCTATTGTGCAAGTCATCTATTGTGCCTATCATCTATTCTATTCCCATTTATTGTTTTAAAAAAATCCTTGTCCCGTCATGTGCCCCGATCATGACATCTATTGTGCCCGACATCTAAAATTATTTTATTTTAGAAAAAAAGTTTGTTAGATCTGCCTTTATGGAAAATCCTCCAAATTTTCAAACTCAATTCTCCAACTTTAAAAACTTCATTTTTCAACCTCCCCAAATCTTATTTCTTACCTTCAAAACGTAAACTCATTTTAACTTCCCAATACCTAACTCATTTCAACCTTAAACTAATTGTAACTCTAAATATGCATCACCCTTCTTTTAACCTTTAATCTATACTCTTTAAAAACTAAAATTTTTCCATCAAAATTTCGGCAGCAAAAACCTGTTATTATTCCCAAAACCTGTTCATCCGTACAGATCAATTCTAATAGCTAAATGACATCAACAATAATCACAATGGGACTCCAATATTACAATGAGACTCTGTTCCTCCATAATCTATTCTTAATCTTAATGTACATAATCTTATCTTTTTACACAATCATATCAATTAAGCAATTGAGCAACTACTACTTTATAATTAGTAAATAACTACCTATGTAGCTTGCCCACTCCAATCTTACAACGTCAATATCTTTTTGCGTGTAGTTATTTAGGGTGTTGAACTATAAATATTGAGATAGAAATATAAAGTTAATATGAAATAGAGTTAACAATTTATACATTACATGATATATATATAGAGAAAACGTACCAGTTTTTTAATGTGTGTATTGGTGTTGGTGATAATCTCGTGTATGTACAACTCAACATAGAATCCACACTCTACTGACCCTAATTCACGAGGGCACTACAACTATAATTTCGATTATCATTAGTCCAGCAAATTTCACTTATGAAAAAAAATATTAAACAAAAAATGCTAAAATCTACTTTACCTTACCACATTTCCATATCAATGGAGTGCGAGTGTTTTATTTTCCACATTTTATATGCACTAACAAAATGTACGAGATTCCATATTAGGATAATAAAACAATACTCATTGAATATTATATTATAACATTTTTTTTATAAAAACTTTATCTATCTTTATATTTACAAGTTTTTTTATTTACAAGTTTTTACAAGTTTTTACAAATCTTTATCTATCTCCTTATGATTTAGAGAATTTAGGACATACACCATATTCTCTGACGGAAGTATGACTACTAAAATCCAGTTTCACCTTCGATAATTAAAGAAACATTCTTTATCAACCATTTATGTAAATTAAAAAGAATTTATATTTTTACAACAATTAAATTAACAAACCTTACCTGGTGTTATAAGGAAATATTACTTTTTGATTCATGTTCTTCATTATGCTCAGCCTATTTGCCAAATTCAAACAACTTTCTTCAGTTATGCCTTGGAAATATGCAAAACTAGAGCGCGGTCACATCATTATCGTTCTTTTATGCTCTTCTCTGAGAAGGAGTTAAAACCACATACCAGCTAGGATTAAGTGGATCTTTAATGTAAAACACTTGCTTTGCTTGAGTGGCCAGTATGAAAGCGTCAGATTTATGACCAATTCGATTAAGATATACAGTCGTAAATCCAATGTAGTCTAACTTAGGTCCTCATTATTATCCACCCAATCACATTTGAATAAGACAACTGTAAAACTATAATAATCAAGCTCCCAAATTTCTTGATTTACACCAAAAAAGTCATATCTGATGTAATTGAATTTTTGTCTTTAGAACGACTTACTTGCATAGTTTGAGTTGTTATCATGACTCCACTGTTTTACATGTTTCTATTATCATCACGTTTCTTTGTGTGATATTGAATACCATTAACCATGTACCCATTATAAGAAGTAACTTCTAAACGTGGTACATGTGCTATCCATCTTAATGTAGATGATACAAAATTTCTTCTAACTTCAAAAACGAGTCCTACTCGATCACGCAACCAACTACGAAATTTGCAATTATGCTCATCTTGAAGTCATTTTTTATTCTTCGACCTGGTATGATTCAATTTAGATAACATTTCCATATGTTGATCCACATATGAAATCACTTCATCTATATTATTAAGTACGTAGAGATGATCTTGATAAATCATATCCCTAGTAGGTTTTATATAATCGGCGGCAGACAGCAGGCGATTAATGGTCAAAGACGTCATACTTTTTCGATAATTGCAACTCATCTCATTCAGTTCCTTGTAAAAAATTAGAAAAAAATTCTATCCACTCTTCTACAATGTAATTCTCTCTGATGCATCCCTCTGGTCGACTTCTATTACGAACATAACCTTTCAGAACTTTCATATATCTTTCAAAAGAATACATCCACCTCAAATAAACAAGTCCAAAAATTTCTATTTCCCTTACAAGATGAACCACAAGGTGTACCATTATTGTGAAAGAACGACGGTGGAAAATATTTTTCTAATAAAGACCACTACATCTTCTTGCAATCCTATCAATTTGGTTGAATCAATCGCCTTACTACGTATTGCTTTAAGGAAGAAACAAAGATGAATAATTGCATATCTAACATGTTTAGGCAGAACATCGCGAATTGCTACAGGTAGAAGTTGTTGCATCAATACGTGATGATCATGCAATTTAAGGCCGCAAAGTTTCAAATTCGTTAGGGACACTAATTTGCTTATGTTTGATGAATAACCCTCATGCACTTTAATATCAGCTAAGGTTGTACATATTTTCAGTTTCTCATTTCGAGTCAATGTGTAACATGCTGGAGGTAAGAATATTCTTTTCCCTATCATTTTTAGGGCCAATTCAGTTCTGATGTTTAATTCAACAAAATCCTAATGTATTTTTAATTCATCCTCTGTTTTCCCTAGAATATCAAAAAAAAAATCCAATGATATTTGAACATACATTCTTCTCAATATGCATTATATCTAAGCAATGTTCCATATAAAGATGTTTCCAATACTCAAATTCGAAAAAAAAAAAATTTGATTTTTTCTTCCAATGAGAGTTATCACAATTAGGGTCTTTTCTGAGTTTTCTCTTGCCATATGTAAATTCAATAGCACTTATTTGTGCAATAATATCTTCATGATTTAAGGGTTTAGGGACTATGTCAAATTCTTGTTCTCCATTGATTTTTTTTTTTTTTTTTTTGTCTTCTATATAGATGCCCCATTGGTATGTGAGATACACCATCCTTTTACCTTTTGGTAAATAAATAGATGTTGTTTTGTCTCCACAAATCGAACAAGCGATATATCATTGAACAGTACACCCACACAAATTACCATATGTTGGAAAATCATTAATGGTTCACAACAAAATAGCTTTCAAGGTGAAACGTTCTTGTCGATGTGTATTAAAGCATTCGATTCCAGTGTTCCATAGCAATTTGAGATCATTAACTAATTGAGCTAGGTAAACATCTATGTCATTTTCAAGTTGTTTTGGTTTAGAGATTAATGCTTTTAACATTATGTATTTGCGCTTCATACACAACCATGGAGGTAGATTGTACGTCACCAACATAACTGGCCAATAACTATATCTAGTACTTTGATCACCATGAGAATTTACTCCATCAGTTGATAAAGTTAAACGAAGATTTCTTGTTTCACTAGTAAAATCTGGCCACCTTATGTCTATTTCTTTCCAAGATAGTGTTTCAGCTGGGTGTCATATATACTGATCGACCTGACGACTAGAAGCATGCCACGTCAATAGCTTAGAAATTTCTTTACTCTGAAACATTCGTCCAAATCTTGGAATAAGAGAGAAATACCACATGACTTTTGCTGGAATATTTTTTATCTTATCTTCTTTCACATTCTTCTTGACCATCCATCTCGATATTCCTCAAGTAGAACATTGTTCGGCATCAGCCAATTCTTTTTTATACAAACAACAATTGTTAGTACATGCATGAATCTTTTCATACTTTATTTATAATGTACTTAAACTTTTTTTGGCATAATAACTGGATGCTGGAATTTCATTAAAATGGTTAACAATTCCAACAGCTCTGTAAAACTTTTATCTCTCTGTCCAAACTTTCCTTCAAATTATAAAGCTTAACCAATGTTGATATCTTGATAAAATGTTTACAATTTACGTATAATTTTTTCTTCGCATCTTCTAGTGATTTCTCAAATATTTGAGATTTTTCGGAAAAATAATCTTGTGCAGCCTCAAATATCCCTATAGGGTCATCGACATCGTCGTTTTCATCTTCAAGTTCATTCGAAATATTTTCAATGTTTCTTTTATTCGAAACTAATTCTCCATGCCAAATCCACGTGGTATAACTTCCATCGATACCACTAAAAAATAAATGATCTCTTACTATATTACCATTTTGAAATTTCACATTCACGATTTCAAACATGAACAACAAATGACATTCGTCCCTTTGAAATGTCGTAATGCTTTATGAAAAGTTCAACTCCTAAACTGTATTCGGTTGGCATTTGATCCTTAAACATCCACGACTTATCCATAACCAACTTAATTAAAACTACCTACAAATTCAAGACAATGAAATATTATGGATCAAAAGGGTGCAAGAGTACTTAAAGCAACAACAAAAACTCATTTTAGCCACCAAAAGTTAGAAAACAAAAAAAATTTAATGATCTAATATGGTATTAGTGTTTAAAAAATCCAAAAAGTCACCACTAAAACATAATAAATTATTTCTCAAACGACACTAAAGCCACTAAATCACCAAAACATATATTCTCATACAAACTATTAACACTCTAATCATGCATTCTCATTCATTTCTACTATTAGTCTTACCTAAGGCTTCAAAAACTAATTTCAACTAGACTTAGTCAACAAATTTCCTAAGAGACAAATTACAAACTAAAAATATTGAAATAAATTAACCAAATAAAGTTACAATACCTTATAAACTTGAGCTTTCTTGAAAATAAAGTTGAAAATAGAAATGAATACTCCAAGTTTGAAGATCGAACTAGATAATAGTGAAGGCTCATAAGTAGGAGCAAAATAGCTGAATGGCTGATGCTCTCGGAGAACTCAAAGCTGGGGTGAAGAAATGGGCGGTGAACATTGAAGAAGTGAAGAAGAAAAAATGAAGAAATGGAGAAATATTGGCTTTTGGGTGAAGTTGGGCGGAGAAAATAAAGGGTAGGCGGGTTTCGGGTGAAGGGGCAAAGAAAATAAGGTAGTAGGCGGAAAAAAAGATGGCGGGTGGCCTGCCATCTTTTCTGAATTCATTTAAAAAAAAACATGGCTGGCCTTATAGATGTCGGGTTTCCCCCATCTATTAGCCCGCTATAAAAAAGTACCGCCTCTATACTCAAAATTGTGGTAGTGGATGGTTGGAAGAGTGTGGATTCTAGTTTGATTCTCTGGGTTGGGACTTACTGTTGAACTACAAGGTGGTGTCCTAGTGCCACTAGTACGATAACCACTATGTGATCGGTAGCTCAAGTCATTAAAGATGTGTTGAGACGTACATCATTGAGTGAGTACCTCTTGGTATATAGTTTATGGCAACCATGCACATCAAATGACACTTTCATAAAGTAGGAGTTCACAACCCACTCAAGATTAAGACCACATCACAAAGTTTCTGGGTTAGTCTTATGAAAATTCTTATTTTCATAGGCACCCCCACTTACATGCCTCTACGTGAACAACCAAGATCAGGTTGTTTGCAACCTTAGCAAAGCACGTTGTACCGACAGTGTCACTAGGACTTAGATGTCCCACCTTTAGTCCATATATTTTGTAGACTTTTTTAAGTTATTAACTTGGAAGTAGATCTTCTTGTATGTCTCGCATACTTGTCCAAGGGTTCATCCAAATAACCATGATTGTATCGCCATTAAATCTCATTAATGTGATATATATGAATGGTGTTTATATATTAAATGCACAATTAATGAAAATAATAACCATTATCAATAATCAAAATATCACATTGAGTGTCTAATAGTAAATGTTTTTTTCTTTAATTACAAACTACTAGACATTTATGGCACAGTGTCTAATAAAAAAGATCATTTTGAGAGGTTGTTTGAATCTTATAAAAAATAGTCAATGCACTCAACAATTCTGGTGTCATGTCTTCATGATTGGACACTTGAGATGCAACTTTTAGTGACCAGAGTTGAATAGCCAATCTAATAAGTTGTTGATCTGCTTGAACCTCGATATAGTACTCGGGTTGAGATTAGCAACTCCTTCTAGCTCATCTTCACATGATAGAATGACTATATCTAGTCTCGGGCACTCATTTGATCGTGAGATGCCCATCGAGCATGTAGCTTTTTAAAATGAGGAGGATAATGTTTTGTCATAAACGGAAGTATTGTTCTATCTAGTTTATTTGGTAGTAAACAATCTGATGTTTGAATTCGGTAGTAAATGATCAATCTTTTCAACTCATCAAAATCCACATTGAACACTATCAAATTTCACATTAAACTGATTACTCGGCCATTACTAATATCAATGCCTAAACAAGTAGTTATTTACTTAACTATTACTAACACCTATTATCAAACAAGTAGTAACTATTTCAACCATTAATTGATTCAACTACCATGAAGTGTTCTTCTCCCCTCCACTTCTCTCTTTTGTACCAAAAACAAATATACCCTAGCATTAAATTGGTTAATAGCAATTAGTACAAGCCAAAGAAATAAATACATGAGATAACTTATTTCAGACAGAAGTACTATGTCAAAATAAAAAATAAGGGCGTGTTTAGGGATAGGAGTTATTTAAGAGGAGTTAAGTTAAGAGGGGTTAAGTTAAGAGGAGTGTTAAGTTAATCTGAGTTTTAAGTTAAGTTGTGTTTGTGGCAGGCGTTAAGTTAAGCAGAGCTTAGTTAAGCTGAGTGTTGTTTGTGGCAGAGATTAAGTTAAGCAGGTTAAGTTAAGCAGAGTTAAGTTAAACTGTGTTTGTTATGTATGTTAGTTAACCTGAGTTGATTTTTTTTTTTTAATGAAATTAAAATGCAATAAATTAGATGAACTAATTTTTATTTCATAATGACTCTATAGAAGAAAATGAATTTACTTTCAAAATATTAGTAAATGGATGTTCAAAATTATAATTATTGGATTCATAAGGTGCTATTTAATCATAAAAATTAGTCCGAGGTCTAATGTTCGAGGACTTTAAATAAGTGTTGAAATTAACACAAATGAAATTATGATTCAAATCTCGCAAAATTATATTTATATATCAACAATGTATTTTCTTAAAATTTTATAAACGAGATTGTGAAACTTAGAGTTATATTTGCATTGAAATACTGTAGTATACTGAATCTTATCAAAATTATATATATATATATATATATATATATATATTTTTTTTTTTTTTTTTTTTTTTTTTTTTTTTTTTTTTTTT
>JBBMEG010017738.1:0-27954 GCA_037832605.1 Cyclanthera cordifolia | reverse complement strand
TCTGTCATACTCACTAAAGTGTATGATCCCTCAGAGGAAGCTTAAAAGGAAATAGGCTCTTGACCAAGAAAGAGATAACTTTTACATTAGGCTTGCCAACCAAATCCCCTGACCATTCTTTGTTAATTAACTCAAAAACAAAAAATGTAGAAATAAATTAAGACCTAACCAACAAGAAATTATCCCTTACATGCTTAGAACTGACAACACAAAACCAATAAAAGTGATTAAAGGAAATGGAATTAGAAAAGATGATATTACACCTAGATCAACAAACTTGTAAAAGAAATGAGAATACAAACTTAAAAGCAGGCTAAGACATAGCTTGAAAAATCAGTAAAAGAGCAACTGCTATGAGAACTTGGGATGACTCAAGAACTGAACCGAGCTGGTTGGCGAGATTGGCTGAGACTTGAACCAAATTAGACTAGTTAATCGACGATTTGGTTTGAGTGGGAAACATTGACCCTCTTGTTCCTACATCCCCTAGGACTCGACCACGTCACCTACTAACCTTTAGTTTTGTCTTCACTCTTATGCATGTTAGCAAAATTCTCAAGAGGTCACCCATCCTAGGACTACTTCAAGCTAAACACGCTTAACTGTGAAGTTCTTACGATTAAGTCATCGAAAAGGAAGGTGCATCTTGTTGGTATATGTAGTACAAATCAATTCTTGTAAGCCTTTCTCAACCATGATTTCTATCTCCAAGATCCCTCTCATTTAAATTAGGATTGGTTCATTTATGTACCTCTTATAATCGCGGGCGTTACATGACTACCAGCTTCAGCTTTGGTTCGTCCCCAAACCACATCCTAGGTTCCATTTTGATACCATTTGCTTAGATGTCGTGACCAAGTTGTAGGTGATGTAGGGGAATGCCGGTCCCCATAGGGGCCAAGTCCGGATTCCAAGTCCTTGTTCAAATCTTGGACTACATGCATTACATTCACTACCTAAGATGTTCTCAAGCTCATCACTACATCTAGTGTTATACAAGCCACACACGTCATACTTAAGGTCTATAGTGATCTAGATGATGTTTCTTCAAGCCATGTGCTACCTCGTCCTTGCTTTTCCCGATCTGTTTCATTCTTAGACCCTTACTTCGATGAGACAACCTTTAATGTTCATCGCCATTAACAATGGTGAGAAACCCCTATGTCTACAATCTGTTGAAATAAAAAGCTTTATCTCTTCTCCCTTTTCATTCTCTATCCCTCTTTCCTCGGTCAAACAGGGTATGTGCACACCCTTAAAATCTTTAAAGAGAAATTGAAGAAACTAACCTTAGACAGCTTTCTTAGCTAGCTTCAAACAAATTTCGCCAATCCCAAAAATCTAACGTGCTCCATAAACTAACCAACTAGAGGCTTAATGAAAAAAACACACAAAACTCTAGTAACTAGCCATATGAGGCTATAAATAGAAGTCTTAACGTAGGAGCTTCTACCTCTAAAGACAAGGTCATTTTCTTTGATAAAAAACGCTATGTTTTATATTAGATAAAATACATTTTATATCAATTCTTATTTATTTAATATCACTTGAGTTAACTATCTGATTATTGGTTACACATTTAGTATAAAAATCATTTTTTGGCTACTTAACAAAATAATGACAACGATGATAATAATAATATTTGGGAGTAGAAAATTCAAACATAGAACCTTTAGATTGCGGATATATGTCGATTACTATTCGTCAATGCGCTTTAATGATTATTACTTACCTTTCAAAAAAGTAAACTTCCTTTTCAATTATGATTGAGTTAGGTGTTGATTCAAAATACTTACAATATTTTTCTTAATAATTTCAAACGTTATGCTATATTTGATAATATGTTTTTTGCAAAAAAACTATCAAATTGTAAAGACCCAACCCAGACTAGGGTCACTCATAGACTACTTGAACATGCATGGTTTAAAATAACTCTTAAAGAACAAAAATCAGAGTAATAAATGCCTCAATTAGTAATCATTAAAGATCATCCAAAACATGTAAAACGGGTACCCGATTGTTAAGAAAAAGCAAGGGAAACTATTGAAACGTCTCGCAACCGAACCAGTTCGTAATAAGATCATTTAGATAAAACATGTAGTAAAAAGGGAAATGATCTAAACTCGACACCACACGACCCGAGTCCATGGTCTCACCAGCCATTCCGATCAGCCATCCTAGTAGAGTCCATGCGTACCTGTGGAATCCACAGAAAGAAAATGGGGTGAGTTATGGAACTCAGTAAGAATCTCTAATCGGGATCAACACAATTTAAACAGATAACACATATAAATATGGAACAAAAAGCAGATATGCAACAGAACACATGAGTCCCGTAGGACCTAACAGTGTCGAATGTTTACTCGATGGTGAAGGTGACTCCGGGGCTATCCCGATAGGGACATGCCACTCTCGGGTCTCACATAATGAATCGTACACAACCGGGGCTACTCTGATAGGGAATGCCACTCCCGGGCATTCTAATGGGTCATCTTCTCGAGATTCTATCAAATGTATGCATAACAACCATGTAATATACTTATAACAGAAGTAAACAGTGAAATCCACAACTGCATGAATAACTGGCAAGTAAGCACTCAACATCCTCTAATTCATCTAAGTTATTATATTCGTGAAATTAATTTGTGATAGAGCTTGCAAGTTAATGATAAAATTCCCTTACCTTGGCCAAAAAGTCACTAAATGCCTTAAAGTGCTAGAACTACGTGTCCCGAGGCCGTTTTCCAAGCTTAACTAGTCAAATAGGGTAAATCAGTAAGAATTTAGCCTTGAAACCATAAAAAACGGACTTGAAACGACGAAAATACCCAAAAAACTACCCAAAATTTTTTGGCAAGGTGACGGCGACAGTGGACGGCGTCGCGTGGGGAAACGGTCGCTGGCGCGTGAAGCTGACTAGCGTCTGGCTCGCGGGCAGGTTCAGGTGGCGCTAGCAGCTTCAGAACGGCTGGGCAGGTTCGAGACGCGCGCGTGGCTAGGCTCGGAGGCGGAGGCTGGCTCAGATTTGCTGCACCAATCTGAAGCTAAGAGCGACAGAGGCGATCCTCTGCACTGGCGATACGCGGCGACGTCTTAAAGGTGGGCTGGGCGGCGCTGCTGGTTGGTCGTCTGGGCGGTGGCGGCGCCCTCTCCTTTGGTGACACGCGGCGACAACGAGTTGGTCGACGAAGTGGTCCTCTCCTTTGGCGATAGTGAGCAGGCGGCGACAGCTTTCCTCTCCTTTGGTGACACGCGGCGACAGCGGTCCTCTCCTTTGATGAAACGTGGCGACGACGAGCTGGGCGGCAGCGACACGTGGCGCGATCTGGCTGGCTCCTCGGACTCCGACGGCAGCGGCAATGATTGAGAAATGATTACCTATATAGGTCTCATTTGGCAATTTATAGCTGCTGGAAGAACATGCATAATTTACTAAAATGCCTCTATGGCCAAAATTACCAAAATACCCCTGAGGTCAAAATGACCTTTTTACCCTTTGTTTTCAATATCCGACTTCACACCTCTTGAGACGTGTTTTTAATAAATAAATTTTACTCAAAATAAAATTCAACACAACCCCCGAGATTCCTGGTAAGCTCAAAAGACTACCACTAACCTTGAAATTTAGGGGCGGAAGACCGGGCTGTTACAATATTCCTCCCTTAGGAAACTTTCGTCTTCGAAAGTGAACTAAGGTAAGAATAGCTTGGGGTAGCGTGCACGCATGTCGTCCTATCTCTCCCAGGTGGCCTCTTCCACTGCTTGGCTTCTCCATAGTACCTTGACCAGCAAGATCTCTCGATTTCGCAAAACCTTTCTGTCCCTAGCTAGGCTCTTAACCGGCTTCTCCTCGAAGCTCAAATCCTCATTCAATTGCAACGGCTCGTGGTCAATAATATGAGCGGGGTCGTGAACATACTGTTTGAGCATCGAAACATGAAAAACATCTTACACAATAGACAAAGAGGAAGGCAAGGCTAAGCGATAAGCAACTGCTCCAATCCTGTCGAGGATCTCGAAAGGTTCGATAAACCTTGAGCCAAGCTTGCCCTTGGTTCCAAACCTCAGAATTCCCTTCACTGGAGAAACCTTGAGGAAAACATGATTCCCCACTTCAAACTCCA
The DNA here is from genome assembly GCA_037832605.1 of Cyclanthera cordifolia. NCBI lineage: Eukaryota > Viridiplantae > Streptophyta > Magnoliopsida > Cucurbitales > Cucurbitaceae > Cyclanthera > Cyclanthera cordifolia. Next base: position 23,830 of record JBBMEG010017738.1, on the reverse strand, counting down.
AATTTGAGCGTCTAACATCTGCATAGCTTTTCTGTCGACTCTGTGCGGTAAGCATCCTCGCACGGATCTTCTGAACTACGTCCTTGGTCAACTGTAGCAACTTAGGGCCCAAAAGTTTCCTCTCTCCTACCTCCTCCTATAACACGAGCGATCTATAACATTTTCCATACAAGGCCTCGAATAGAGCCATCTCAATGATGGACTGATAGCTATTATTATACACAAATTCCATCAAGTACAACCACTGATCCTAACTACCCGGAAAATCGAGCACACAAGCCCTCAACATGTCCTTCAAGATCTGGTTGACCCTCTCGGTCTAATCGTCCGTTTGTGGATGAAAAGTGGTACTGAACTTACACAAGGTTTCAAGGCCTTCCGCAACCCCTTCCAGAAGCGCGAAGTAAACCGGGCGTCTCTATCTGAAACAATGCTAACCGGTACCCCGTGATAACGCATAATCTCTTTCAAATATAACAAGGCCCACTTCTCAATAGAGTATTCTAACGCTCCTGGTATAAAGTGGGCGCTCTTTGTAAGTCTATCCACGATCACCCATATTACGTTAAAATCTTTTGGCGTCCTAGGGAGACCCGATATGAAATCCATAGAAACGTCTTCCCACTTTCACTCCGGGATGTTCAAAGCTTGCAACAACCCTGCTTGTTTTTGTCTCGGCGCCTTTACCTGCTGACAAGTCAGACACTTACTAACGAACTCTGCTATATCTCTTTTCATACTATTCCACCAAAAGCTCTGCTTTAGGTCTTGGTACATCTTAGTACCCCCTAGGTGCCAAGAAAACGACGAATTGTGAGCATCTGATAACAACTCAGCCTTGATCTCGACATCAGTTGGAACCATCTGTCTCTGTCTGAACTGCAACTCACCATCAAAGGCAACTAACCAGTCACTACCCTCCTCGGCGTGTGCCCTGCCAAACAGAACCGTCAGACCCCGATCCCTCTGCTGACCTTCCACAATCCTCTGTCTCAACGAAGACTGAATGTCAAACAAGCCAACTGCGCGGTAGCCTCCTGAACTAACACAACTCCTGCTCTGCTCAACTCTCTCTACAAGGGTGCTTGAGTTACAAGTAGGGCTGCTGAGTGTGAGGTCTTCCTACTTAGGGCATCAGCAACCACATTTGCCTTTCCAGGATGATAGAGAATCTCGCAGTCGTAATTCTTTACTAGCTCTAGCCAGCGGCGCTGTCTCATTTTTAACTTCTTCTGGGTGAAGAAGTACTTTAAGCTCTTATGGTCAGTGAAAATTTGGATTCTTCCCCCATACAGGTAATGCCCTCAAAGCTTAAGGGCAAAAACCGATGCTGCCAACTCTAGGTCATGAGTCGGGTAATTCTGCTCGTAGTCCTTAAGCTGTCTCGACGCGCAAGCTATCACCTTCCCTTTTTGCATAAGTATAGCACCCAATCCCCTTTTGGAAGCATCGTAGTACACAACAAATGTAAAGACCCGACCCAACACAGAGTTAAACTCGGGGCCTTAACCTCTTATGCATGACTAAAACTTTAATAATTCGTAGAGACATGTAAAAAGATATTTGCATTATTCGAAAACACTTAGAAAACATAAACTTAGTTTAAGGGTACCCGAAGAAAAACATAAAACAATTATTAAAAACCTATACTAAACATGCCTCAGTTCAGTTTCATGCTTTAAACCGTAAAATCAAATAATAACTTTAAAATAAGTCTATAAAACCTAATGCAACGTGCCCATGGTCACAACAGCCTCAGCTCAGCCATCTCGGTCCACCTGTAAGTACCTGAAAAGGATTCCACAATGGAAATGGGTGAGTTCGCGAAAACTCAGTAAGAGATCCCAACACGAGATCTAACAAGAACATGCACATAATAAGAGAAACACGAAGTAACATGATTACGTGTAACGCCTTAAGCTCAACCTTAACTCAAAACTCAGGCTTTTAACCTTGAACTCAACTTTATCACACCTCGGTCTTCGTCTTGCCTCGAAACTCTAACTGTAGACTGGGTAGCCTATACTAGTGTGAGAGCACCTCGGCGAGCCGAAAGAATCTGGTTGCCGCCAGACTTCGAACACTCGTGCGACAGGGTAGATCAAAGACCCTCCGCAATGGGATATCTCCCGGCTCACACTCCTAGCACGACACCTGAGAAAAGTCAAGCGAACTCTGAGTAGGTATGGCTAATCGGGTGGCCCTCCGATTCCTGACACTACCGCGAAGCAGGAATATCTTCCTCAACGCCCGACACTTGAACTAATCCCCTGACGAGTCTAGCGATCAAACCACGTCTGACCTAATCGTAGCTCACGCTCAACAATGCGTCCCCTTTAGGATTTTTAACTCGTTTAAACTCATCGGTTCCCACTGGAACCCCTAACTCAGAACATAACAAATGATTGAAAAACTCGGCCCCTAATGGGCCGGTTAGCACTAACCTAGCTTGGTATCACACCTAACTAGACATACCACAGTTATCATTGTAGTTGAAACAGGTAACTTCCTACTACAAACTCGAAGCCTAGCGAAAAGGGAACCTAACTTCAATGGATTAATCCTATACATATTACATTAACCTAGGAGTTGAACGTGCTGAAATACTTATTTAAACACACATGAAGCCATAACGATCTTGAATACATACAATAACTATGCTGGAACGAACTAATCATATCATATAAAGACTTATAAAACTTCAGCACAATAAACACAATAATATCACGTCAATCAATGTTTTTTCTAACTATATACATGCTCAAGAATCACCACAACGACCTTATACTGGGGAAACAGTCCCTTACCTTGGCCGAAAACCGCTCGAAACAGCCCTTGGAACTCGAGTAACGAATCCCCTAATTGGTCTTCACCTAACAGTGGATATACAAGACAAACGAGTGAGAATCTGGCCTTAAAACCCAAAAAACGGACTCGGGACACGGGATTTACCTTAGGGACGAAGTCTGGGATTTTTTTGGTCACCGGAGGCGACGGCGGCGCGTGAAATCCGGCGACGGCGCGTGAGATCACTCGCCCGGCGCGTGAAAAATAGGCTTCCACCAAGCAACTCCGGCTTCTAACGCACAAATATGGCAAAAGTGAAAGGAAAACAAGCTTGATAAACAACCAAAAACTCTACTTCAATGACCAATAATCCAAACGAAACCCACAAAATTCCATCGCTAATTTGAGAAATGTCGTGATTAATAAAAGAAAACGAAGAAAACGATCAAGAAGAAAGAGAAGAGGATTAAAATGAAGACCTTATGTCGGTTTGGGGAAGGAGGAAATTGATGGTGAAATCGCAAGGGAAGGAGATGAGATCGAATGGGAGAAATCGCAGTAAGGAGAGGAAAAAAATCTCGTGATAGAGGGGAGAAGAAAACAGTGAGAATTTTAGGGTTTAAACTTTGGGTATTTGCAATAAAACCCTCTAGCTCTATCATTTATAAATAACTAACCTTAAAATCTCAATAAATTATTGTTAGGAGAGTTGGTTGAACTAATACTTAGTTTAGAAGTGACCTTGGTTCAAATTCTTGTTATGGTAGAAATTAATTTGATTTTTTTATTTCATTTGGACTGGTTTGTCACACAAGTGTTAGGCTCAAGGTGGTGATAGTTGAACAAGATCCCAAATCAAACTCAGTTCTTTTCATTACCCCTTTGAGAGCCACTCCACTTTCGTGTGTGGGCTTTTTTTTTAAGCTTTTTTTTTTTTTGGAGTTTCTTAAATTTTTCCTTTTATTGTAATAAATTTTCTCAAACTCGCAAGTCGAACCGATCATATTGGTTTTCTCTAACTCCAGCCTATTCGAGAAAAAACTAGCACAATGCTTTTTTTTTTTGTTGAAAACATCATATCATTAATCAAGCAAAGAACCACAAACAAACCTTTTTAAAGAGGAAACCCACATACAAGGGATATATCCCTCAACAAGCAAGATCTTGTACCATATCTTGGTAGGTGACCTACCAACAAGACAAGAGTAGTGAGATAAAGGAAATACATTCAGATTAGAAGCCGTTCGAACCATGGCCTTTACAACAGGCATGCCAAACCTCGTCATGTCCATCTTGGATGACTTCAGGAAGACTTTGGGGGGCAACCCTAAGAACATAAGGCTACTAAGGTGCAAGAGCCCACCAAAGTGAAAAAAGGGAGGAGCAAACCCGAATTGGACCTACATTTCCCTTTGAATGAACAAACCTTAGATTGGGAATAACTCTCTTTATCGACAAGCTCCCCAAATGGTCGAATCAACAAAAATACGACAAGCTTAAAAGCACACAATGACTTCACACGAACACTTAACCAGAAACAGACATACATAATAACCTTACACTAGACCATAGAAAAGAAGACCCTAATTCTGCAACAGTTAAAGCGACTCTATATAATGAGAAAGAAACGAAATAGGAAAAACTGGTGAGAAGGAAGCGAGAAACGAGAAACGAGAACAAACCTCGCTTGAAATAGGAAAAAAATTGGCTTGATTTCTTTGGTAGTCAAGTCACCAAACCCGGTTGGGTTCACACCAAACTGACTGGCTCAAGATAATCAAGAGATAGGAGTGTTCAAAAGAACCAACAACCCAAGCAACCCGGACTACCCAACCCAAATTGTAAGGGTTGGAATGGGTTAAAATTCTATTTGGGTTAGGTTGAGTTATGATTTTCTAATTTTTGTTAGGTTGGGTCGGTTCAAGGGTTGACCAAATTTTGGCTCGTTCAACCCGACACAACCCGAACTAAGAATAATATGTACATATACATATTTGTGGGTGTGTTAAAAGAGAAATTAATTAAAAAGATAACCTTTTAGTATATTAATAAATAACATGCACTAATAAAAAATGTAATCTAAATTCAAGTATAGTATAAACCATTGTTTAATCATTTATTTATATATTTTTAGGTATGAATAGAGTTATTTTATAGAAAAAAAAATTTTGATTAACACAATCCGAAAACCTAACCCACCCGAAAATATAGGGTTGAGTTGGGTTAGGTTGCTTTATTGCACAGAGTTAGACGGGTTGAAGAAATAACCGTCTCATAATTTTGGGTTGGTCTTAAAAATCCCCCTAACCCAACCTAACCCGGACCATGTACACTCCTATCAAGAGAGGTCGCGGTCTGGTCTAAAGAGAACACCCAAATCAGGTCAACTGACTTGACTAGAACCCCAACATATGTGAAATTTCCTCGAGCCCAACGAAAGACAACCACCCCCACCCACTCCTCTGACACTTATCTCTTCATCCAGCTACCACATTTCTTAGTCCTTTGCGGCTTATTACCAGATAAAGGTTCAATGAGACTAACTGATGACCACCGCCTTGGATCTAACTTCTGGTTCTTCATAATTTCATATCCAAATCGCAAATAGATACCCTTTAACTTTATCTCTCCGATTTTGAAAAGCAAGTTGAAAGAAACCTCTACCTCATCGCCAGGAACTCCTGGACTCGAGCTCTTCTTCATCTGCACAGAAATCCAAAAAAGTTGCTGGATCAAACTGGATTTCTCTTCAGAGAGGATCTTCCTTTTATTAAACGGAGCTCTACCTTGGCCTAACCCTTTCTCAATTCTCCGACTAGAATCTTCAAACTCTTCCTCCGATTTTTCCCCTTCTCATATGCGGGAATCTTACTGGCAAGCTTCCAAAATAGGAGAAACAACACAACCCTCCTATTTTTCACCCATCTATGGGAGAGACCAGCCTAAACTCTCTTTCGCTCCCCACAACTTTCAACCTAAAACCCACGAAGAACTCTCTTAATTGAGCCCACATCACGCTCCCATTGAGATTTCATTAAAAATCTCGTATAGTCATGTATCGCACCCAATGGTGTCCACACACACCCACGAAAAAATCTCCTTCGAGCTCTTCTTGGAGTCCAATGAGAGCTACTCTCTCTCTAAAACAACACAATGCTTTGTACACTGATAAGTTCAAATTAATTATCTTTATACAATCTTATTTTCCTATATTTGATGGAATATTGTAATTAATTATGAATATTTTTCCATATTTAATTTATAATTTGAATTGCCAAAAAACTAGTGAAATATGTTTAAAATTATATTTTAGTTTGAATTTAAGAAAAAATAAAATAAGGAAAGAAGATTAAATAAAAAAAAAAAAAAAAAAAAACCTTCGCCACTCCCATATATATATAAAAAAAAAAATCAAATAAGTAAAAAAAAAAAGTGGCTAGTGCCACTCTCCATAAAAATAGAATTATATATATATATATATTTTGTGGTTTTGCAGAAGAAAGAGGAGTAAAAAGATTTGATTTGGATGGAAGAATTGATTTTTTGGCTTCAAAGACACCACCGCAAAACAAAAGAGAAAAATAGTTTTTATCATTTTTGCTGGAATAGCAGCCGCCACCAACATCAACACAAAATCACATGCTTCATCTTCAATGATCGAAATAGGGTTTTATTTCAACTCAGTTAGTTTATTTATTTATTTTTATTAATTTGAGAAACATTATTTTTGTTGTTTTCATTATGAGTAGCTAATTTTTCATTTTCTGATTTAAGGATGTTCTTAGTTTCAATTGTGATTTTGTGAGGTTTTAGCTCAAATGGAATTTGTTATAATTAAATAATTAATTGTTTATGTTCTTATTCTTATGATTAATTGTTGATAAATTAAATTGACGACTTAGTTTATCATCAATTGATTAGTGCTATATATGATTTTGTGATATGTATAAATGTTACAAATAATCATAGTGTAGCAAAAAGTTGGCTTATGTGTGTATAATTGTGACAGTTTCAAATTATAGCATAATAGACTTAAGGAAACAATCAAACTAAATTAATTGATTTGCAGCCATCTGAATTAGTTAACTTTTGGTTTAATGGTTTAATTGGTATGGAACGCTATCGTGCCCCATCGATTATACAATAAGTTTGAGTTTAATGCTCAATTAAGTAGGAGAACAAAGACTTATTCTGGCTTTTCCAAATAGGTAGACTAATTTCTTGGATGTGATATATTTATTATTATATTTTTAGTCGGTGATCAAAGAATTGCAATTGTGTTAATCAAATTCTTGAATTAGACTTTCTTTCATATAATTGTTTGTTTGATTAAATTTTACTATTCATTTAGAAATATGTTCAAACACCAAAACCCCATTTTTATTTCCTTTTTAACATTGAGAAATTAATTCACAGTTCCTTTGGAATTACATATGGTTCCACTATTTCTACAAGTTTGATTTAAAAATCAATAATTTATTTTGGCGGGCTTTGACAACCTGACCAAATAGATGTTGACCACCACTTCTTTCAACACCAAACACTATCAAGTTCCAGTCATTCACAAATTCAGGGAGTTTACTTTCTTTATTATTGTTATTATTATTTTCTCTTGATTGTGAATATTCTGCTTAAGTTGTTATACATCGAGGACAATGCATAGTTTAGGTGTGGGGATGTTTAATTTGAATTTGGGATATTCTTAATTCATACGCGTTGACTTTTCTTTTGAAACATTGGGTCTTTGTTGATATTTTTGAATGTCTTGTAAGTTAAGAATCCATCTTTAGCTTGAATTTTAAAATATGATAGAGATGAGCATAATTAGAATGTTTCTTAAAATTATATGATGATGTCTCATTGATTTGTTGATAAAAAAAAATGTGCAAGGCTTAATGTCAATTACTTATTCCGGTGAGATTTTTTGAGCTTGTGAGCAATTCATTATATTTTGCTCAATTTGTTTCTTGTTGAGTGATCAAGCTTAGTGTGCTTATTTAGAATTTGCTTGTGAATGCATTTTGAGACCATTATTTTTGAATTGGTACTTTAATATGATAAAGACAATTAGGAATAACCAATTTTTTGCTCTTAAAATTCCCACATTCGAAATTTTCATTAGAAACTTTGAGCCTATTTTCCATTTTATTTCTTGATAATACCCTATCACATTTAGTCTTATACCAAAAAAAATGTTACAGGATAGTTGTGGATGAAAAAAAAAAAAGGTTTGCTCTTAACAAAAAGATGGTAAAAAAAAAAATCATTACATATTTTGGAGAAAAGTTTGCCAAAATTAATTCAATTGTTGTTTCTCCAAAGTTTTTAGTGCCAGGAGAAAGTGTGAAGTGTGTGAATAAAATAATGGCTTCAATAGTATGTTTTATGATTATTATTTGACAATCACATCATGGAAGATTACCTGGCCTTGACCATAATCACCTAATTTTGCTCTTATATCATACCTTTACTTAAGCTACATTACAACTTTTGAAGTCATTTGATTTTTGTATTCAATTATCTATAGTGGAAGAGATTGATTCACTTGCAAGCCTATGATAATATCATGCCATGCTTTGACTTTGAGACTAAAAATACCAAAAATATTTTGAGAGTATTGAATGAACCTTGAGAAAGTGTTGTGTCTTGCTGCCTTTGATTTCTTTTGATGAGATGCTTGAGTTTTCACATAAAATAAGTTTTATGAATGCTCATTTATAGATTGTTATTAAAATTCGACTGTGATGTTTTATTAATTTTATTGATATTCTTTGATATTAAGAATGACGAAAATGAGGTAGAAAGAAGAATTGATATGTTGAGTTATGACATACTTGAGGACAAACATGGATTAAGTAGGAAAATTTGACAGGTTCAAATTAATTATTTTTATTAAATTTTATTTTTCTATATTTGACTGAATATTGCAATTAATTATGAATATTTTTTCATATTTAATTTATAATTTGCATTGCCAAAAAACTAGTGAAATAAATTTAAAATTAGATTTTAGTTTGAATGTATGAAACAAATAAAATAGGGAAAGAAAATTAAAAAAAAAAATGAGAAAAGAAAAAGAAAAAGAGGAAGCTGGCACCTCACATTAAAAAAAAAAACCAAATGAGGAAAAAAAAAAAAAAAAAAGCTGGTGACATAAAAAAAAAAAAAAAAAAAATATATATATATATATATATATTTGCGTGTGTAGTTTTGTCGAATAAGAGGAGGAGAAAAAAGATTTGATTTGGATGGAAGAATTGATTTTTTACTTCAGAGCAGTGCGCAGAAAGAAAAGAGAAAAAAAGTTTTTATCATTTTTGCTAGAAGAGCAACAACACCAACATCAACCTAAAATGAGCAGTTTCGAATTGAGCTTTATTTCAACACTCTTGATTATACAACAATTTATTCTCCCTTTTTCAAATAGGTAGACTAATTTATATATTTATTATTATATTTTTAGCGGATGATCAAAAAATTGCAATTGTGTTAATCAAATCTTGAATTTGTTTTAATAAATTTTAGTGTTCATTTAGAAATATATTCAAACACCAAAACTTCATTTTTTTTTTCTATTTTAACATTGAGAAATGAATTCACAGTTATTTTTATATTGGACCGAGTTCCACCATTACACCATTAAATTTAGAAATCAATAATTTATTTTAGCCAACTTTTGTAATGATACAAACAATAATAGTATACTAGTCTCGAAAGAAAAAAAAGAAAAAAATATATTAGTATACTAATGCTACTTCCACTTTGCTATGTCTAACTGCAAGTGAAAAAACCTCAACTCGGCTTATCAATTTCACTGCGATTTGGCGGCTCTTCGGAGATTGCAAATTCTTTCTTCCTTCCACCGTCGGCCCCAATTCAATTCAATTCAATTCGCTCTGCTTCAGCCATAGAGCGCTGGAGGGAAGCTGATGTTGACGCCACGAATTCCTTCTGTGGCACTATATCTTCCGCAAGCTCTGCCCTGGCATCGTAGACCTCCTCACTCTATCAAAGTCAGGACGGCCTTTGAATTCTACCCATTGCTCTCTTTTTGCCCTAAAATTTGTTTTGCTTCTTTTTGTTCCGCTTCTCAGTCCTCATCCGAAGTTGCTGAACCAATCCTTGCCGAAGAATCCACCAAGCGTGTAAGATCACGAATCAATCTCTTCCTTACGACTGTTTCTTTCTGTATGTACATTGTTCAATTACGCAAAACCTAGAGCTTAAGTCCTGTTGTACTTGTACCTATGATTAACTCTTTCCTTTCTTGAAACAAATCTACCTGATGATTTGTAGAGAAGATTTAACTCATGGTTTAGAAAGAACGTAAGATCGATCCCCAAAAGCTTTAACTGAGTTAATGGTATATATTATTTTTATATATATTCTTAACAGTTATGTTTTGGCTCACCATGTTCAAACCTTTGTTCCACTTAGACTATGCTCTTTTTAGTACATCTATTGGATTCAACCATTCAACTGGGAAACTTATAATATCTGTCTTACTTTGTACGGATCAGTATACAAGTTAGAGCAACATTACATATGTGATGTTTTATATCTGTTTTTCATGGTTTAAAATTTAGGACGCGTAGTTATTTCACTTTTGACAGGCATCCTATCCTTGCAGGGTCCCCTGAAACCTGGATTATATCTAGTTGGCACACCAATTGGTAATCTTGAAGATATCACCCTACGGTATGGAAGTTGGTAGAAACCACCAACATTAATTTATTGTCTTTTCAACATATGAACAGTTTCATTAAAAGTTTGGCAACCAGCTGGAAAATTTTTCTCTATCCTTTTTGATATGTACATGCATTATTCATAAACGCATAATCTGATTAATGGATTTTATGTTCCGTGTCATTTCTGATTGAGTCTCTCCCTTGAGTAGGAATGTAGGATGTTAAGTTCTTAAGTTTCAGGATATTTTACTCTATATTGGTCCGTATTTGATGATGTTGTAGCCGTATTTTATTTTCTTCACTTATTTTGTGCAACAGTCTCTTTATCCGCATAAAATTCTATCATGCAGTGCCCTACGTGTCTTAAAATCAGCACACGTCATTCTTTCAGAAGATACACGGCACTCAGGAAAGTTGCTTCATCATTTCAGTATACGAACCCCCCTTGTAAGTTTGTTGATGCGTTTGTTTGCTGATATGTTAGTTTTTTTTTCCTTCGCTATTTGTTCTAATGAAGGCTTTTAGATTTCAGCTGAGCTTTCACAGATTCAATGAGTCTCAAAGAGAGCAATCAGTGTTGAAGAAGTTAAAAGAGGGTGAAATTGTTGCCCTAATTAGTGACGCAGGGACACCAGGCATTAGTGATCCTGGTACTGAGTTGGTAAGCTGGTTTTAAAGCAATTTTTAATTTAGTTATTTTTTGATAGCTCTGTTAAGCACCTTTCACTTTTAAGGAGCTCAATTTTAATGTGCTTCATTTGTTGATTGAACATTAGCATTTCATAAAAATTTGAAGTCTGATGGTTCTTGTTTGTTATTTTAATGGTTTAATTATGAACGGTGGTATTAAAATAATTGTACCATGCGAATACAGGTAAGATTATGTGTCAACGAAAATATACCTGTTGTTCCCATTCCTGGGCCCTCTGCTGTCGTTGCTGCTCTTTCTGCCTCTGGCTTGTCAACTGATGAGTTTACATTTGGTAAATTTCAAACTGTTGCAATTTTTCTGCGAGGGTATCTTTCTTTGAGCTTTTATGGTCCCTATGGCTTCTTTCAGGCTCACTAAAGTTTCTCATTTGTGCAGTTGGATTTGTTCCTAAGCATGCTGCATCTAGAAGAGAGAGGCTGATGGTTTCAGCAAAAGAGGAGGCAACTCAAATATTCTATGTTCCTCCACATAAACTTAAGCAGTTTCTCGAGGAAACTTCATCATTATTTGGTGAATCAAGGTACTTCATATCTGTCGATCTCCAATCTTTTGGGTTTGAGTCGTGGGATGGATGTGGGTACCCCTGGATATAGGGAAGCAAAGCTCTGACTCAAGATATAAATTTTTTTTGTTGTACTAATATTTCTCTAAGAGTTATGTCAGTGCTGTTTCATTTCCTTTATCGGCTTCAATCTTCAAAAAATCATTTATCGATGACATATGATTTCGAACCATTGAAGGAATAGGTTGCATATAGTATAGATGCTACACAATATAGTTCATGTCCTTCTTAGTAACAGATAGTAGAAACTCATATTATGTCTCAAATGATTCCAATTGAGGCAGTTTTGTCTTCTGTAATAGATGGTATCATTGCCAACTTCGTGAATATTTTGTTTCCTTAACTGTTTTGCAGGCGATGTGTTATTGCCCGTGAAATGACCAAAATACATGAGGAGGTAGCTTTATTCCTCACTCTGTTTTCTATATCCTTAGTCGTTAGGATTTCCAATGTTTCTGCTTACTGAAGATCAAAACTTTGCATTCGACCAAAATTTCTTCTACACACTGTTTCTTCATTTAATTTACCTTGTATGATGTCAAGTCAATCTGCCAATTTTCTCTGTGCTTGGTTGAGTTTCTTGTTGTTGGTTTTCCATTGATGAGTTTATAAATTTAAAGTTTCAAAGTAATAGTAAATAAAATTATAAAACTATAAAAGAGCTATTTCAGTCAGTAACTAGGTAAGACCGAAATGGCTGCGAAGCATAAATACATGTGTATGTATATATATATATATCTATATATACAGGATCTATATATTATGGAACAGGCTGCTCAACACAAATGGGATTCGATTGGTGGTAAATTGCAACTGTTACTTCGAAGCAATTTAGATCTCATCCTGAAAGCTAGAAAGCTAAAAAGCTAAAAAGCTGGCGTTGAATTTTCATTTCATTATTCCGTTGAATTATAATTTTCGTACTCTTTTTCTTGTGGAAGATTTGATTCATGTACATGGGAATTGGATTTGACATTATCATTTAGATTTTGTAACATATATGCCGAATGTTCATATATTTCTAGAGATACTGATGACCTTTTGTTTTTGAAAATTAGTTCTGTTTTTTCCCATCTCTCTACCCTCAGTTTCTTCTTTCCTCATGAAACAAATTTTAGCCAAATTTCCAAAACAAAAATAAGATTTAAAAAACTATATATTTTTAGCTTTCAAAACTTAAACTTGATTTTTTAAAACATGGGTAATAAAACAAAGAAATTCATGCGTGGAAGTAGCATTTATGGGCTTAATTTAAATAAACAAAAATTTATATAACCAAAAAACAAATGGTTTCAAAAGGGTTTTAACACTATCATGATGTGACGTCAATTCTTTTTCTACGAGGGGATCCATAGTTTGTTATAATTAGAGATATGCTGAGTAGCATGCTTGAATTATGTAATTGGTAACAAGGTAATTTTATCGGTCTCCAATAATAGATTGCAATGATTACTCTTCATCGAGTATTTACTATTTAGTAATAAACATTTGATTGCAACAGTTTTGGCGAGGCACCCTGGCTGAAGCTAAAAAATTCTTCTCGTTGCATCAAACCAAGGGTGAAATTACGCTGCTGATTGAAGGAAAGCTACATTCTGAAGTGGAAATGCCATCGGAATCACAGTTGGAAATGGAGTTGGAAGAATTGATCTCCAGTGGGCATAGGCTTTCTATGGTAATGACTTGAATTACACTGTAGGATAAAAACAATTTTGTGAATAGTATTAGTAATGCCTTTTCAGAGGCTTGGTTCCATGTTCTTTAGGCGAAAAATATTGTCTTGGTCTTTCAACTTTAAGTCTTATCCTAATATAGTCTTCTATCTTTAAGATAATTATTATTTTAGCCATTGCTTTAATCTATCATTCTTTTTTTGAAAAGACAACAAACTCTTCATTAAAAATGAAAGAGAAAAAAGCTCTAGATTACAAAGACCAAAAATGAAAAAAAATGATAAAAGACAACAAACTTAAACAGAGAATTGAAAAAAACAGAGATCCAAGAAATAAACTCTAAAGATGGTTACAAAAAGGCTTTCCAATTAATTGAGATGTCCTGGGCAGAGTATGAGCTGAAGTGCTTTGACTGAGAACTCCAGAAAGAAGTTTTGAGCAATGCCTGCTCGAATCTAAAGCTCCAACTCCAAGGAAGGGAGCAATCTTCAAAAATTCTTTGATTTCTTTCCTACCAGACTTCATATAATATAGCTTTTACCCCATTAGCCCTAAGAATTCTTTCTTTTTTGCTTATCCTCGGGGCCGAGAACCAGCAGAAGACATTTGATCTTGAGTCCCCTGAGAAAACCCATTTGATATTGAAGATTGTATAGAGGTTGGACCAACATGCTTTTGAGTATTTGCATAGGAAAACAAGGTGGAGTCTTGTCAGCATAGTGGGCATACTGAGGAAAAGTGAGCCATTTGAAGAAGTTTCTTCTGAATTGAATCAGACGAATTTATACTTCCGTTGAGCAGAATCCATGAGAAGATGATGACTTTTTTTGGGCATTTAGTCTTCCAAAAATTTCTGAATATTGTTGGATCTATTGCATCAAAGGAGCTAAGAACTGATGTCAAAGACTTTACTGAGAATCTCCCACACGGTTGTAAGATCCAGATTTTTCTATCAACTTTATTCTATCATTCATTGTTTAATAGAGGGATGACACTACTTTCATGGCATATATTGAAGCTATATGAGCTGGTTGTGGTGATTATTGAGTGGGGGTAGTATTATGATTCACCCCTATACAACATGTGTATAGGAGGAGATCTCAAGTGGTTAATAAATGTGCAACACATGAGAAGGGACAAGGATTCGTTAGTCGATTAGATATAAGGTTTTGGGCGGAAAGGACTCGAATGATCTTTGTTCATCTTGTTAGATTTCTCTTTGGAGATAGGAGAGTAAGAAGCTCTTGAACTTCTTGTAATTGTGTGATTTGATAATAAATTGGCAAGATTCTACCAAACCCTTGACTTTAAAGGGATTCTTGCAAACCAAGAAGTGGCAGTATTCATTGATAGTATTCATTGATAGTGGAGCCACTCTGCCACCCATAATTTTGTTGCTTCTACTTTGGTTGGTAAACTCAAAGTTGATGATTATGGAATCATGCTAGGATTTGGAAAATCTATTGGAGGCTCTACAATTTGTAAAAATCTGGCACTACGGCTTGGGGAGCTTACAATTATTCAAGAATTTTTGCCTATGTAACTAGAAAGAACAGACCTAATTTTAGGTGTCCAATGGCTCTGAACTTTGGGGATATTACAACTAATCATCAGCTATTTGTGTCTTGAGACGTCTTACTCGGAAAATCAACTATAAAGCTCAAAAGGGATCCTTCCCTGGTCTGATCCTAAGTTTTGCGTAAATCATTAATCAAGACCCTTAAAATTGAGAAAGAAAGGTTCTTGGTTGAGCTCAACTCATTAAAAAGTAGTACTCTTCAGGATACAAGGGATCTTCCTCTCGAAATTAGTGAGGTATTGACTACACATGCTGCTGTTTTTCAACCTATACAAGGATTGCCACCCCAACGTGAATCAAACCATGGAATTGAATTGCTACATGGATCGGCACCTATTAGTATGAGGCCTTATTGATATCCACGAGGTCAAAAGGATGACATTGAAAGGCTTGTTGATGAGATGTTATCTGCAGGAATAATCCAACCAAGCAGTAGTGCATATTCTAAATTAAGAAAAAGGATGAGAGTTGGCACTTTTGCATAGTTTATAAAAGACTTAAATAAGTTGACAATCCCTAATTCATTCCCAATACCAGTCGTGGAGGAACTTTTAGGTGAGCTTGGAAGAGCCACATTCTTTTCTAAATTAGTCCTTAAATCTGACTATCATCAAATTTGTTTCAAGGCTAAAGATGTGGGAAAAACAACATTCTAGATTCACAGGGGCATTATGAATTCTAAGTTATGCCTTTAGGATTCCGAACACCTCTGCAACATTCCAAGCAATTATGAATAAAGTATTAAAGTTATACTTGAGGAAGTATGTGTTTGCCTTCTTTGATGATATCCTAATTTATAGAAAGACATTGGTAGACCACGTTCAACATTTAAGCACTATTCTTGGGTTATTACAAGATAATCACTTAGTTGCCAACATCAACAAGTGCAACTTTTGTCTCCGTGAAGTTGAATATCTTGGCCACATTATATCCAAGAGAGGTGTAGCCACTGATGCATCAAAAATTGCAATTATGAAAGAGTGGCCGACTCCTAAGAACATCAAACAATTACGTGCACTCCTTGGCCTCACTGGTTATTATAGAAAATTTATAAGTGATTATGGCAGATTGGGCTATCCTCTGACTCAACGGCTTAAGAAAGAATCTTTTGCATGAAATCTAGATGCTACAAAAACATTTGAAGCACTTAAGCAGGCCATGACATCGGTACCTGTCTTTAAATTCCCTGATTTCTCGCAACCATTCATCAATGAAGTTGATGCTTCAGAATTTGGTGTTGGAGCCATCTTGATGCAGAATTTCCAACCTATTGCCTTTTTTAGTCATGTTTTACCTCCCTTCCACATGCACAAGGCTGTATATGATAGGGAAATTTTGACTATCATTTTGGCTATTAAAAAAATGGAGGTCTTATCTTTTGGGGCGCCATTTCATTGTTCAGGCAGATCAACGAAGCCGGAAGTATATTTTGGATCAACGATTGGTCATTGGTGAATATAAAAAATGGTTGGTTAAGCCTCTTGGGTATGACTTTGAGATATCTTACAAACCAGGAAAACTTAATATGGTAGCTAATGCCCTTTTAAGGTTGCCTCACACAGTGGAATGCTCGGCTTTATCATGCATGGGACATGTAATTTGAAATTCATTTGCGATCAACACCAAGCTGATGATGAAATTAAGGATATTATATCCAAGTTTGAGTGAGGTGTTGCAATTCCAGTTGGGTTTTCTTACACAGAAGGAATACTTAAGCATAAAGGGCGACATGTCTTACCGAGGGATGCACCAACGTTTCTTATGTTACTTGAATTATTTCACTCTTCATCCATTCAAGGTCTTGGATGAGCCCTTAAAACACTCCAGAGAATCAGGAAAAAGTTTTATTGGAAGGGTATGATAGCTCGTGTTTGAGAATTTGTTCAATCTTGTACAATAGGTCAGCAAGCCAAACATTTGACACTTTTCCCTGTGATTATTACAGTCACTACCAATTCTGCAACAAGTATGGTCGGACATATCAATAGATTTGTATTTGGGTTGTTGAAATCCAGTGGATTTGACACTACTACGGTTGTAGTTGACCGATTCTCATAATATAGCCACATTCCCCTCAGACACCCTTATACGATAGCTATGGTTACCTAAGCTTTCATACAAAATATAATTAAATGGCATGGGGTTCTGATAGGGATCCTACTTTCACGAGTTGTTTTTGGAAGGAATTGTTCAAATGTCAAGGTACGAAACTTAAATTTAGCACGACTTTTCACCTACAAATTGACAGTCAAACAGAGGTGGTAAACAGAAGCATGGAAGCTTATCTAAGATGTTTAACTATGTTTCAACCTTCCAAACGGGTGACATGGCTACCTTGGGCAGAATATAGCTACAATACAGCTTACCATACAGCATAAAAACCACTCATTTTGATGTTGTCTATAGTCGGCCTCCGCCTTCTCTTGTGCCTTATCAGAGAGGGGATTTAAGCTTAGACAAAGTGGATGAGATGATCAGCTTAAACTCATTCGGGCTAATTTATTGAAAGCTCAACAATATAGGGAAAAGTCATCTAATGAGCATCCTTGGGATATTACTCTTGATGTGGGTGATTGGGTATATCTTCGTCTACGTCCTTATCGGCAGGGTATCTCCTTGAATGAATGAATGCAATGATAGCCCCTCGATGTGTTGGGCCTTATGAAGTGCTGGAAAAAGTGGGCTCAGTTGCCTTATCATTTAGCTCTCCTTGATGATGTTCAGATTCACCCAGTTATCCATATTTCTCAACTTTGGAAGGCAATTGGTTCAACTCTTTGTGGCTGGAAAAGTGGACTCAGTTGCTTATCGTTTAGCTCTCCCTAACGATGTTCGGATTCACCCTGTTATCCATATTTCTCAACTTCATAAGGCAATTGGTTCAACTATTGTGATTACGCCATTTCCAACTTCAGTTTCTGCTGATTTCTCTCTTAATTACTAGCCAAGTTCCTACGTGGGCTTTCTCTCTTAATTACTAGACAAGTCCCTACATGGGATTTGCCAATTCGCCTCAGATACGTTCAGATTGGAGGTGTTGATCAGTTGAGATGACAATGACTACACTGATTCCACTTGGGAAGATTACAACCACATTAATTTCCAGATTTTAACTTTGAGGACTAGGTGGCTCTTTTGGGCCAAGTAGTGATAGACTCCCTATACGACATGAGTATAGGAGGAGCTCTCTAAGTGCTTAATAAATCGATTGGAGTTAGTTAAGATAGTTATTACTTAAGGTCGTTATCAGTTGCCGGGTAGTTACTAAATATTTAAAACTAAGCAGCTTACATATAGTTGCTTTTAGTGTTGTATTAATCATCAGAGAAGTAATAAGAAAGGGCCTAGTGTATAGGATTCCTAACATATTAGGTGGCAAGGACCAAGTTTTTTAAATAGGCATTTTAAAAATTGAGGAAATAAAATAGAATGTCTTAGAAGTCTAACCATGAAAATACTGAATTCCCAGGATTCTGACAAAACTTTATTTTCATGAAGGCTGTCAAATTGGTTGCTAGCAAAACATCAGCAAGTAGAAAACTTGTCTATTCAATTGCATTGCGAAGATTCGGGAATCAACATGGAATGGAAAGCGATTCCTGTAAATAATGACTGTTTGTAGCATGCTTGCCAGAGGTGTAAGTAGTTAATTGCTTATATTGATCTGTCTTTTTTTTTGCGAAAGGACTACTTTGTATCAACTTGTTCGGCCTACCTTCTGAAGAACAACATGTCTTTCCAGATTCTTATTTGATTTTATTGGGGTCAGTGGGAAAAATATGCAAGGGTTGGCCTGAATTTTTTTTAAATTCTGGTAGTAGAGCAGTTTCATCATCATTTATTTATTTATTTACACAACAGCTGATAAAGACGGAATAGTCATAATACCAAGGGACAACTCTTTCGATAATACACGATGAATGGAAGATGATGGGTAAGAGGTTAAGGGTAATGGTGGCAGAATTTCAAAAGGAACAACTTGTTCCATTGATGAGTTTTATCCGATAGTATAGGGTTTCACTTAAAAACTAATTAGTAGAGAGGAGAGTAGCCCACATATTATATAAATATGTTGAAAATTCCCCACCTTTCAAATGTGGAACAACGGTCACAAGGTGAATTTCTCTAAAATGCATGTTTAAGTTTTTGCTTGCTTGGGCAGGATCCTCAAAATTTTGGGACTAATAACTCATATGAAGGTTAAATACCATATTAGATAATATGAAGTTCTACCTCAAAATAATTGGTAGTTAGGAGAGTAATCCACCTATCATATAAATGTGTTGAAAAATTCTTACCTTTTTAATGTGGAACAAGTGCCACAAGGTGAGTATCTCCAATAGCGTTTCACTAAAAATGATTAAGTCGTAGACTTGTAAGGATGATCTTCAAAAGTTTCTAGCGGTAAGGTAATAGAGGTGGGGCTTAATAGATATGCCGCTGTATTGGAACCAAATGAATGGTGGTGGTGGACACTATGAAAACAAGTGCCGAAGTATTGAAGTGTCCAACAGATATTAACCAAGCTGAAGTGTTCACACCCTACTTTTCCAAATAATTATCCTTGTACTGTACTGCACGTTGAATGGTTACTAATCTGCACTTTAAGCTTGAATTTTGAAGTTCCTGAATGTTGTAATCTCCCTCAATCATCAAGTAGCATTATTTTTACGAGCGTTGGTGAAAGAAAAGGAGAGGTCCAATCTTTTATTTTCTGTAGTTGAATTGAATAGTGATCCTTGTACAAGTTAGTTCATCTGCCTATTTTGCTGTTGTCATCCGCTTATACTTTTTTTTGTTTTCTTTGTTTTTGAACTCATTAGCAATTGTTTTATCTTAATAGTAACTAATAATATGAGAACCAACGAGGTTGGTTAGTGAAGATATTGCTTGAAGAAAACTTGAAACAATAGATTTCTAAGATTACATAGGCTGCGGAATGCAATATTCCAACTTTCATCAACAAAAATGTAATAGGGGAAAGAACAGTGAAAAAATGCCCGTTGGTGAAAGGACTTGCTGAACCCATCATCAAACTGTTGATAATCAGAAGCCAGAGGCAAAGCAATCCTAGGTCAGAATCAGTCTGAGCAGTGATTATTTGTGCAGTGTTTTGATTCTTTTGATCATGGAGGACCCCATCCATGTTGCTGAAAAAAATCAGCAGAAAACAATTCTGAGCTGTGTTGCACTGTAAAAGAGCCCTCTTCTCAAGAACATTTGATTCTTATGCTTCTTTCTTTCTACTTCACTATACACGTACTCCTTTTTTAATTCATTACAGTATAAGTGCATACTGCTGCCATTCTTGCTGTTTTCTCTTATCAATCAGGTCTCGTGGATCACCAGGATACCGCCATGTCCACCGACTTCAAGGGCGAAAATATCTTCTGCCCGGTGGCCAGAATGTGGTGTGGATCAAACTTCATCTTCCTCCGCTGAAACTCTGGCCACTTATCGCCAAAGTGCTCTGCCCACTCCTTCTCAGTGGTGTAATGAGGCAGGTATTGTTTCACTTCAATCCCCTCCTTCAAACAGAATTCTAATATCTGCTGATTTTGATTGCTCAAATATTCCAAGGACTGCGTTTGCTCCCCATTCTCGAGTGCGGACCGCAGCAGTGCCACCAGGTAGAACACATTGTCGTCCGGGGTTACGGCAGAGCTCCTTGAATCCCACCTACAGAGAGAAAAGGGGAAACAACTGGTGATGAATAAGCAAAGCAAACGCCGTCAGAGAGGTATGGACCCTGGACTTGATAGTTTCTGAGCTAATCAATGGGACCCCAATTGTGGGGGTCGTTAGATCAAGATGTGCAGTAACGGCAAGGAAGTGTCCATTACGACCCTGCCAAATTGAGTACGTGAATTGGGACAAGGACATCATCCCCCATCGGCGGGGTCCAACGGAGAAGATCTCCTGACACCAGAATCTTCTTCCTTGGACAATCACCACCGTCCGATTGCCCCATTATAATACAAATAGCCCCTCATAAAGTATTCATTAATCCAAGCTGGCTAGGCCTCCCTTTCTTGTCTTATGTGAATTTTTAAAATTAAAATCTGATCTCTATGATTGTGTTAAAGTTTAAATTGTCCCTATAATTAGTAAAACCTTATAAATAGTATCTTCTAGTAGTTGATTTGATGAACGTTAGAAGCCTTATGAATCGAGTTCTAGCTTGATATTGTCAAAATATAGTGATAAAATTCCTTTTTATTTTCTTTGAATTCAACCACAATAGGAGAAGAGTGGATCCGAATGTATTAACCTATTGACTATGAGAATACATTGATAACGCTGAATTAATACTTGTATAGGCAATCCATCGTTGTTATATTGTTGCCTTGACCTAAAATGAGGAGTTAATTATTTTTCTCCTCTCCCTAAAATTATATGAATGGGTGGCCCCCTCCAAGTGGATGCTCTGAATCATCCCAAACCACATCACTATATATCTTTCCAATGTCCCACTTTTTATCTTTGCTATCAAGTTTTGGAAACTATGTTATGGACATTTAGGGTGTGGATTATATTATAAAAAGCTTAGTCCTCCCCTATGTATATAATATTATTAATAGGTTTCTGCATGTTGCATGCAGAAAGTGATCTTTATTCCTTAAAAAAAATGCAGGGAGCTTACTTTTGCTTGTTCATGGGGTAGATGAGAATAGGTCCACTGGTGTTATTTCCCAAAATGCCCTTGAAAACTCCTCGGTCGAAATCAGCAATTCTCGACTTCGGGACGAAGAGGTTCAGCCATGGGTGTGGGACCTCCCACAGGCCCTTGGTTCGGAGCTTCAACTCGGCCTTATGAACCCGGTCGAGAAAATCTACATAACCCAGGTCGGTTGTGAAAACCGACTCGGGTATGTAGTTCAATCCCTTCAGCAGAGTCTCCACTTTCTGATTAAACAACGTGGTATTGAGTCAATGCAAGAAAGTTATTTTGAAGTTTGAATTTGAAAGAGAGAGAAAGAAAATTGAAATAAAATAAAATGAAATGTGAGTAACAGCTTTTGTTGCACACAGCTGCTGCTACTTTTTTGTCAGAGGATAAGTTTGATTCCAATTAATCTTAAAATTAAGAGAGAGAGAGAGAGAGAATAATTAGGTAGTTGAAAGCAGTAGGTGTGTTATTATTTAATCTTCAATTACCAGAAAAAGAATTCCTTAAATTTATGTTCTTTTTCTCTCTTAGGATTTCAAAGAATAATTGATTCACACAAGATCTTCCATGCATTATTCTTCTCTATGATTCATAAGAGTAGGTCCTTTACCAAAAAAGTATTTAAAAATGAAATCGTTATCGATCATTATTTACTTACGAGACAAACCGAAAAGAATTATTGAAGTGTTAAAGCTTTTTTGTGGAGATAGAGTTTGACCCAAAAGAAATTGAGAGGGCAAACATGAACAACAATCCACAAGGAAAGACAAAGATGGCAGTGGAAGATTACAAATCTATATTTGAGCAAAATTTCATTTAAATCTACTTTTGTAAAATAAAAATGAAATAAAATGGGAATTTGGGTGTCCAAGCAAACAAGTTTACAGCCATGCAGCTCAGAGGGACACACAGCTCAAAAAGAATAATGCAACAAAGAACAATCTTGGCCCACTCTCTCTTAAAACTCTCTGAATCATTTGGTTTGGATTTTGTATCTTAAAAAAAAACAATTAAAAAATAAGACAAAAGGCAAATACAGCTTGCAAATGGCATAAAAATTATTACTTTTGATGCCCTCAATTTGAGTTTTCAGACAAAAGAAACTCCTCACCCAATTTTCCTATTTTTAGCTTACCCTTACCCTTACCCTTACCCTTACCCACCACCCACTTTCAATTTAAGCTTCAAATGATCATAATACTAATTACATTTCTCTTTTCATTATATACTTTTCTTTATCTCTTAACCTTGTTTGATTACTCAATTCGAGTGCTCCATCAAAATTTGAACTAATTTTCAAAGTAAGCATAATTCAATCCGTTAAAATCAAACTTTTGTGTGGACCTTAGAAAATAAATAGGCAATAAAAAAAAAAAAACAAAATCAAATTATCATCAATTTGTGGATAAAGAAGACAATGGCAATGATTGAGTAATGAAGAATTAGGAAAAAGTATAATAAAATTAAGAATATACCTGATCAACGGTGTGAGATGCGGATTCATGGTAGTTTTTGGTGATCTCCAAGCAGTATAAAACTCCCCCATCAGCCTTCTTCAAGGAGGAGAATTTGACCGGATTAGCCGGTGAGAAAAAGGAGGATCTCCAATTGTTGATCAATCCTTCATCAACGATCACAAACCCCTCCACGTAATCAAAATTTTCATCATTTGGTTTTGCATGTAGAGATATTAACCTTTCTTGATCGTTTGTGAAAGTAGTGAAATTTGAGTATAAAACTCTTATCCATCTCACCTGTTATCGAGAAAACCAAGATCAGTCATTATTTCAGTGTCAGTTGTTAATGGTGTTTCATTTTTATGAAATTTGCATGAACAAAAAAAAATAAGACTTTTCTTTACCCTCTGTGGAGCTGGTTCAAGAACGATTCTTGCTCGTGTGATGATACCAAATTGCCCTAATCCACCGAGAACTCCGTGGAAAAGATCTGGGTTTTCTTCGTTTGAACACGTTATTAACTCCCCGTTTCCTGTTAGTTTGTATCTATTTAGTCTTTGAACTTAAAAAAAAAAAGAAAAACAGCCTCTATGAATGTCAACTATCATTTTTTTGCTAACCATTGATTATTATCTTTTTGGTGTAATGTACTTTTGGCACCACCATTTTGATTTATTAAAGGGTGTACTCCTTTGTTTCATG
>JBBMEG010017727.1:0-27963 GCA_037832605.1 Cyclanthera cordifolia | reverse complement strand
AGTAAGTCGTGATGTTACATTTGCAGAAAATGAGGTATTACAATGGAATACAACAGATGACATGGATTCAAAAAAGCATTACGCTTTAAATGAGGATACTGAGGTACAAGATAAAATTACTCAGGAAACACTTGTAGTTCAACTTGAAGTTGCAGTTCCAATTGCAACTACCATGGAAAAGTTAAGAAGGGAGCTGCGGCAACCTGTACAAGATTATGAGGTTAATCTTGATGATGAAGTTAATGATGGAGAATTAGTTCACTTTGATTTTCTTGCGGATTTGGAACATGTTGAAATTGAAAATGTCATTCAAAATCTCAAATGGCAAAATGTGATGAATAAAGAATTGATGACAATTGAGAAGAATAATACATTGCAATTGACGGGTCTTCAAAATTCAAAGGATGAAATTGACAAAGACAAAGAAAAGTTCATGGCGAAGGGATTTAAACAAGGAGAATACTATGATGATTATGAAGAAATAGTTTCTGGTGTCCAAATGGAAATGGTAAGGTTGATTATTGATTTGGAAGCACAACATCAATGGAAATTCACTAGCGTTTCTCAATAAACAGTGGAAGATTGATGGCTTCATTGAAGATTGGCATAAAGGTGATCAGAATTAAGAGAGGATGTTGAAATAATTTTTATTATTTATTAATTCTGATTTTTTTAATATTAGTATTTTATTTAATAGGTGAAATCGTGTGATTGTGTGCGATAAATTTAAGGCTAGCCTAATTTTTATGGTAGTGGAATAGTGAGATGTAGTGGCCATAGTGGATTAATGCGCACTATTTTTATCGATGTAATTTAGCTTTAAATATGGCTGAAATGAAGAATAAAGGGACAGAGAGAAAAACAGAGTTGATTGAGCATTAAATTTCTTTGCATTCTTTTTCTCCCAATTACAACGTTTCTTCTGTGTTAGTTATTTTTCCAATAATTTGGGTTGCCTCCAAATAGCACAATCAAAACATCATTTAACGTTGTTTTGCTCGACAACTTGTAAAGGGTACCTTACATGAAATTCTTCTATTTTTTTCGGTACCTTTTTTCTTGAAATCATGTAGCCTACTAAGTCTAGTAGACTTTCTTGTTTCTCGAAGGCACCAAACAAATAAATATTTTTGTTATTTTCATAATATAAGTTAGTGAAAACAAATGACAGAAAATCAAACTCTAAAAATTGGTAAGAATAAAGAAAAGAGTCCATTTTAAGAAGATCTTGTGAAAATAAAGTAAGGTTCTTTATAACCTGGATAGAAAAGCTCATTTTCTTCTATTTCACAAACCTCATTTTGATCCAGCTCAAAATTCTCCACTCATCTTCGCTGATAAATGTTACATCAAAACTTCTTACCTCAATGATATTAAGATATTGTTTCTCTTGTAGACTCCCCAAGTTTCTAACAGTATTAGTCAATTGAGTAATTTGGTTCTCCAAATTTTCCAAGTTAGCTCTAGTTTCATATTGAAACCAAAGATTTTCCTGTTGAAATTGAAAATTATTGTTAGTGATAGTTTTTACAATATCTTCTAAAGACATACCTAAATTTGAGGTATGGGTTTTCACAGGAGTTTGAGATTCGTTGAAGTCTCGTAAGTATTGGTTTTGATGTTTTCCTTGGTTTCCATACCAAAAATTAGATTGATCAGCCCATTTATATGGATCATAATTGATTTGATATTGACAAGGAAATCTATTTATAGTTGTGGCTGGTATAAAATTAAGATGCATTTGCCCGGTGAAATAAGAGAGTTAATTTTTAAGATCATTTGCCTAAAAAACATCTCCACGAGCTGTTGATCAAGATGATTGCTAAATCTAACAGGTAGAAATAGTGAAATCAGGTCGAATGCCAAATGATCTATGAATTAGTTTCTCAATGTTAAAAACAAATAAAAATGAGATTTTGGTGTTTGAACAAAATTCTAAATGAATAATAAAATTTAATAAAACAAATAATTATACAAAAGAAGACTAATTCAAGGATTTGATTAACAAAATTGAATTTTTTTTTGATCATCGGCTAAAAATGTAATAATAAATATATTATATTCAAGAAATTAGTCTACATATTACATCCTAAAGTTAACTAATCGAGATAGTTGCAAATCAATTAATTTTGTTTAATTGTTTCATTAAAGTCTATTATGCAAGCTGTATAATTTGGAACAGTCACAATTATACACATAAGACAACTCTTTGATACAATATAATCATTTGAAACATTTATACATATATATCACAAATTATAGATAACACTAATCAATTCATGATAAACTAAGTCGTCAATTTAATTTACCAACAATTAATCATAAGAATAGGAACAGAAAAAATAATTATTGAATGGTAACAAATTCGGCCATTTGGGCTAAAACCTCACAAAATCACAATTGAAACTAAAAACACCCTTGAATCAGAAAATGAAAAATTAGCTACTCATAATGAAAATAACAAAAATAATGTTTCTCAGATGAATAAAAATAAAGAAATAAATAAACCAAGAAAGTTGAAATAAAAAACTTTTTTCTTGTTTTGCCCTACTGTGTTGTCTGTGAAGCCAAAACCCAAATCTTCGATCAAAATCAAATTATTTTTCCTTCTCTTTGTGCAAAAACCACACACACGTATCTATAATTAATCTTTTTTTCTATTTTTATGGGTTCCATTTTTTACTCGTTTGATTTTTTATTTTTCTTACGTGGAAATGACACACGCTACTTCCTCTCTTTCTTTTTTTTTTTCTTTTTTTTTTAAATTTTCTTTCCTTGTTTTTTTTTTCTAAATTCAAACTAAAATCTAATTTTAAACCTATTTCACTAGTTTTTTGGCAATTAAAATTATAAATTAAATATGGAAAAATATTCAGAATTAATTACAATATTCAATTAAATATCAGAAAATAAGATTTAATAAAGATAATTAATTTGAACTTATCAATCCATCTCTTTACAAATCTTATCTGGAAGTCGAAAGCAACTCATGGTGTAGGCGGATATTGCTTCGGCAATTGTTTTGATCAAAACCTCATTTTCCTCCTTTCGAAAGCAAATTCTCTTTCCATTTCTTGAGGCACCATTATATCACCTTGTTGGATATACTTCTAAACAGTTGAGACTTATTTTTGTTATTTTCCGAAGGCATACCAAGATAGGTTCCCATATTATCCAGCCTAACCCCCAACATTCTTAAAATCTCATTCTTCTTGTTAACGGGCACATATTTTCTTGTAATCATCACGAATTTCTCAAAGTTAATTGTCTGACCCGAAGCCTTCTCATAGACTTGCAATATCCTTTTGACTTTAGCACTGTCCTCTTTTGTCGCCCTGAAAAACAACAATCATAAACAAAGAATAAATGTGATAAGTCGGTCAAAAACTATTTATTTTGAGTCGTTTGAATGATCTAATAAAGACTCCCTGATTTAGTAAGGCTGATAGACCCAGCGCACAGTAAGATAGAGGTAGGAGAAGAGCGAATCTCCTTAGCACAACCCTCTCTCAAGAATGATATCTCCATAGGGAACTCAATTCATGAGAACTGCAAAACGAACAGAGGATATTCAAGCTTGGATCTTTTGAATCTAGTTAAAGTTAAAACTAATTTTATCCATTATTTTAAGATTCACTTCATCATAAGATTCACTTATATCTAATTTGAGCCCAATGTAACCCTATTTACCCTTATGTTTTTTATTAATGACATGAATACATTCAAATCCCAATAGCACATTGTCATATACAAGTCTCCCTAGGATAAATGCCGCTTGACTCGAGGAGATAATTTTATTAAGCAAACTTTCAGTTCTATTAGCCAACATCTTCGCAATGATTTTATAAATTTTATTACAAAGGCTGATAGGCCTAAACTCCTTTATTTTCTCCAGCTTATGAACCTTAGAGATAAGAGCAATCATGGTTTACTTTAAAGGATTTAAACCTTTAATATCATTCAACACCCCTAAGCATAACTTAATAACATCAGCACCCACGATATCTCAGTATTTTTGAAAAAATATAGCATTGGAACCATTTGAGACTAGGGCTTTCGAGGGGTTCATGCCTTTGATAGCCACCTCTTTCTTTGTGAACAACCCATCAAGCATAGTATTCGAACCCACGTATTGGTACATGAATTACCGTTAGATTGAATGTTAACTAAATTTGTGTTTAATATGCATGTTTATGTATTTTTAATTTATGCATGTTTATGTAATCTTAATTTATTAAGTATATATTGGTCATATTTCTTGCACTTTTAAATTATAGATAGCTTCTTCTATAAAATCTTGCCACATCTCTATTGCTATTTGGTGGTAAATTTCTAACCATTTTTTCTAAAAAAATATACAACTTCTTGAAATCATTCATTCATTTTAGTCCCCTCATTTCTCTTCTTCCGTTTTGTAATAGCCTGGCCTTTCGCTCCCTAATTTTCAAGGTTAGATTTGTAATTTTTGGGCTTATCAGGAATCTTGAGAGTCGTTTTGAAATTTATTTTGGGTTAAAAGTATTCATTAAAGTCATATCTCGTGGGGTGTGAAGTCGAAATTTGAAAAATAAGGGTGAATTGGTCATTTCTAGCCCTAGGGGCGTTTTTGTAATTTTGCCAGCTCGTTTTGTCCTTATATATAAAGCCAAAAGACAACCAAATGATTAGGTTATCATTTTGCACAAATTTCACACCACCACCGACATCCTCTAGACAGTCCAATCATTGGCGTTAGACAGCCGCCAACGCCTCCCGACAGCCATATCATTGGCCTTAGACAGCCGCCGACAACCTCCTAATTTCCGTCTGACAGCCGCCAACAACCACCTCATTTTCAGTGCCGACAGCCAGATGCTCCTAACTCCCTGTTGGCCAGCGCTTTCCGAGCCTGCAGCTTTGTCGCCTGAGCCTGATTCTGCGAACCCGAGCCTGCCACGTGTCTTGGACTTGTCGTTCTTTTACTTATGCTATATGTTTATCTGGGCCATTATGCATATATTTGATAATTCCACGAGCAGATGACTCAATTGAAGGCCTGGGAGTGGTATTCCCTATCAGGGTAGCCCTAGAGGTGTCAAATCATCTTATGGGACCCGGGAGTGGCATATTCCTACGGGATAGCTCCGCAGTCACCTTCATCATCTATTATACGCCCAAAACTGTATAAGTCCTATGAGACTCTGGTGATTCATTTATTCATTCATTCATTGTTCCATAGTTTATACGTATTATTTGTCTTAGTCGTGTTAATCTCGGTTAGGGATCCTTACTGAGTTTCATAACTCATCCTGTTTACTTTTTGTAGATTCCACATGAGGTACTCATGGACTCTACCAGGATGCTGATCGGAGGGGCTGGAAAGACCATGGACTTGTGACGTGTGGTGTCGAGTTTAGAGCGTTCTTTTCTTTCTGCATAGTCGTTTAAATTTGCCTTAAAAGATCTGATTTATGTTGTACGATGTTTTCTCTATTTTTACTTGAATTCTTTATAAACTAGGTACCCGTTTTATGTGTTTTCGAAGGACCGTTATTGCGTATTAAATGAAGTATTTATTATCATGTTTTTTGTGTCTTTAAGTACTATTTAAATCATGCATTTATGGTTAGCCTAGGAGTAGCCCTAGTTTGGGCTGGGTCCTTACACGTTTATTCTTCTATATCTTCCCTTCTATCCACTTGCTCTCTAGCGACTTGGTTCTTACAAAAATCCCAAAATCTTAATAGCTATAAGGAAGGCAACGATTTAGGGATTTCTCGAGCCCGAATGCAATTGCTATAGCTTATTACTCAAAATTTGGTGATAAAAAATGGTTCGATCTTTAGTGAAGAGATTGATTGACGCGAATCACCAAGAAGGCTAAGGAGCTTCATGAGGTTGAATGAGCAATAATCTTAGCGGCTTTATATCATACTATTATTGCTCATATGGAAGTCACTATGCTGGAATGACGATTTAGTCTAGAAGATGAGGAGGCTGACTTGAGCACTATTGTCTTTTGTTGCCCTGAAAAACAATAAACAATCATCAGCAAAGAATAAATGCGATAGAGTCGGACAAAAACTATTTATTTTGAGTCCTTCGAAAGATTTAATAGAGACTTCCATGTTTAGTAAAGTCGATAGACCCTCTACACAGATAAGAAAGAGGTAAGGGGAGAGCGAATTCTCTTTGCGCAACCCTCTCTCTGGAATGGTATCTCCTTAGGGAACTCCATTTATGAGAACTGCAAAATGAACAGACGATATACAAGCTTGGGCTTTTCAAATCCAGTTAGAGTTAAAACCTATTTTATCCATCATTTTAAGGACAAATGTCCACTTCACTCTATCCTAAGCTTTACTTATATCTAATTTGAGCCCAATGTAACCTTATTTACCCTTACGATTTTTATTAATGGCATGAATACACTAAAATCCCACCAGCACATTGTCAGATATAAGTCTCCCTGGGATAAATGTCGTTTGACGTGGGGAGATATAACAAGGAAAGTTTTAATTCTATTAGCCAAGATCTTCACAATGATTTTATAAATTGTATAACAGAAGATGATAGGCATAAATTTCTCCATTTTCTCCAACAAATGGACCTTAGAGATAAGAGCAATCAGGGTTAAATTTAAAGAATTTAAGCCTTCAAAATCATTAAACACATAACTTAATAACCTCAGCACTCACGATTTCCCAGTATTTTTAAAAAAAACGTAGGATTCAAAACGTATTGGCCTGGGGCTTTCGAGGGGTTCATGCCATTGATTGCCACCCCACCTCCTCCTTTGTGAACAACCTATCAAGCATAATATTTGAACCTACATATTAGTGCATGAATTACCGTTAGATTGCATGTTAACTTAATTTGTGTTTAGTATGCATGGTTATGTAATTTTAATTAATTAAATATATATTTTATATTTCATGCACTTTTTAAATATAGTGTCGCTTCTTCTATAAAATCTTGCCATATATCTATTTGTATTCGATAGTAAATTTCTAACCAAATTTTCTAAAAAAATATACAACTTTTTAAATTCCTTCACTTCTTGTTTGTCTCCCCATTTTCTCTTCTTCTTCCGTTTACTCTTCTCTATCTTCCCTTCTATCCACCTGCTCTCTTGCGACTAGTTCTTGTCAAAATCCCAAAATCTTAATAGTTATAGAGCAGGTAAAGATTTAGGGATTTCTCATGCTCGAACACAATTGCTATCAATTACGGCTCAAAATTTTGTGAGTTCTTGTAAATACAAAGTGATTCGGTATATGATAGAGAATTGATTGACGAGAATCACCAGGGATGCTAAGGAACTTCACGAGTTAATTTGAGCGGTTCTTTTTGCAGCTTTTCTACTGTACTATTATTGCTCATATGGAAGTCGCTCTACTTTGATTTAGTTGAGAGGATGGGGATGTTGTTGGAGTAATTGAATCTCAGCTGGTTCGGGCTGTGAGGGTAGTTGTGAACCAGTTGGTGAATGTAACGGGGTGGGCGAATAAATTTATTATTTACTACATATGTAAATAGATTTTTGATAAGATAAAAATTTGAACTTAAATGCATAATTATAGGATATATATATATATATATATATATATATATATATATATAATTATTAATTGTAAATCATATCTAGAATTTAAGACAAGTTTTCATAAAATTACTATAAGATTTAAAAAAAAATATATGTACATATATACTAAAGTATATTATTTGTATATGTGTGTATATATTTATTATATGTATCTATATACATATATATGTGTATATATGTGTGTGTATATATATATATACACACACACATATATATATACACACATGTGTGTATATATATATATTATATATGTATTTTAACGTTGGTATAACTTAGAATTTGTATGATGTGTGTTGTTGATGCCAAAAAAGGGTCAACTGAAATCAACGGTAGAGATTTATTTACCGAGGACCAATTTACGTGCAAAACAAGGAAAATTAGACACATTGGTGTGGTGTGAGCCACAACATCTCTAATGCCTAAGTCAGTAATTTATTTTAGGAGAGTTTAGATAGCGCTTCAGAACATAGAATTAGCTTACAAGGATTATGAGTGTGTTTCAACTTAGCCTAGCCTGAATTTAAATAGAGGATGACTTGACGTTTTATAGTAGTCAGACTCGTAACCGCTGCAGCTCACTTAATATTGGCTTAATGATCAGTCGTTTGTAACGTCTGCCATTAAGCCGAGAATGAATACTGGCGTAACCCCTAACGATAGTTGAGGTGTAATGGTCTTGTCTTGGGGGTTACTTGGACTCGGCCAACCTTTGTAGGTTCTAACCTCCACAGCTGATCCCTTAAGGGTGATGGCCTTCTCAGTGTAACTCCAGAACGTTACCTTTAAAGGGTGCAATGACCTAGGATGTTACTTGGACTCGATCGGATCATTTAGTGGCAAATTACAAAAAAGCCCATGTTCACCTTTTTTTTAACTTAATAAAAATGGGGTTGTTACAATGATTAACAATAAATTCATTTTATTGAAAGGGTCAGTAGCGCAGTGCTTCATTATTTGGTGTTAATCCTGTTAAACACGTACCTTCATTTTTTTTCCTAATTTTGTAGTTTTTATTTGATTTCAATATTTCAAAATCAAAAAAACATTTATTATTTGGTTTATTTGAATACTTATTAATATTAATCAGGGCAATAAAAAATGTTAACTATATACAACAATATTTAATACAATAATGTCTTCAAAAGAAACAACTAACATTTAATACTATAAGGATTGGATTAATTTTAATAAGAAATAAACTCAAATTACATGTGATGACTAAAGTTATGTATTATTGAAATGTCATAATAAAAGTGTTAAGTTTTAAAACATCATAACATGTAAGACTCCCTATTTTGATAAGATTCTTCATATATGAATTTATCGGCTTCATTTAGTTTCAGTTGAGTTTTGAATTATTTTAGTCCTTGGGTGTTTTAGTCATTTTACTCATAGGGGCCGATTTATAATTATTGCTTAGCTTTAGGCCTTTTGTAATTGCAAGTATTAAGGGGGTATTGGGTAATTTTAAGATTTTGAGCCTAGGTATAAAACTCTCCTTGTTTCTCTTGCAGGAGTTTTCACATACATCAAATCAGAATCTCCTGTATTGGTCGCACCGTTCTTCTTCCAACCTTTCTTGTTTTCCAAGAATTCCTAATAACCTTGGAGCCACCAGAATCCTTTCGTCGCATCACCATTCCTCCATCACCATGTAATTGTGATTGCTCACAGTGTCACTGTGCGTTGATCGATGCCCCACTAATTTTTCGTTTGACATAATACGATTCATTGTTGTACAAAAGCCTTTTCGCGACAGCAAGTTTGCACATTTAGCTATCGAGGGGTCGTCGTAGTGCCAATCACTTGGCATTAAGAAGTTCAATAACCTCGTGCTAGATCGCAAAGCCGAGTCTCGAGCAAGTTTGTCCGTGCCTTTGCCTAATCATCACATCGTGCCAATTCACCCCAACGAGAAGCAACCACGAGCAAGTGTGCCTAATATGCGCTTTACTTCACCGAGCTGCTATCCTCATCGAGTCATTTGAGTTCCAGCACTTCTCACGTGGCATTGCGAGCAAGTGTCGTCGTAGTTTATTCGCGTGCTTAATTTCGATTTGAATGCTTTGGTAAATTTCATTGTTGTTGAGCTGTTTGTGGTTTTAATTTAGCATTTTGATGCCTGATTTAATATGTTTTTCTAGGTTGACTCGCTTAGGTGTTTTAGGTTGCTTAGTATAGAGCTGTTCTACTGTTCAGAAATTACTTTCAGGTAAGGACTCTTTACTTTAGGTTATGTGAACGCTCTACGCTATCTTTTTATGAATGCTTCATATATGTGATAATATGTTTATATTGCATGCTTTGATTATGGAGTCTCAATATACATTGTTCTAGGTTGTCTAGTAGTTATGGTTATTCCTAAATAATGTTCTTCTGATTCTTGTTGTGTATATCTTATTAAAGGGATAACATATATTCTATCTATTTCAATTCTATAATATAAGCGTGTCCTTATTAAGTATGTTATATTATCTTACTAGGATTACTTGATTTGTCTTGTGATGATATGTAAGGCTGAATATGTAGTATTCTAGATATAACTTATTAGTTGTCATCATCTAAATGTTGTAAAGGATGTGATGGACTATGTTGCCCTCATGTGTTGGAGATAGTATAATTTTTCCCCTCCATCAGCCGAAGATGCAATATAGCATATCGCCTTGGTGATATGCACAATTTCTAGCTCGTAGAGAGCGGAACTTTGATCATTGTGTAAGCGTGTATTAGAGAATTCTTAGCTTTAGGCGATGGGTATTAATGAGCATTCATGGTTGTTGATGAGGGCCTCCACCAACTATGTTCAATGTGCACTTTTCTCGAGTATGTTTAGACATGTTGACATCAATATTTGTTAAATTTTGTAAACCTATTAAACAAAGAATTGAGTGTTATTAGAAATAAATTTCATATTTATATTTAACATATCACTTAATTTTAAAAATTATAAAAAACATTTGATAAAAGTGAAAGTTTATGTTCATTTTAATTATGATGTTCAACATGTAGTTTTTGTACTTTTTGAACTATAATCTTTTTATGTACATGCAAGTTAAATCTAATGGAATATCTATCTCAAAAAATAGAGGGTTAAATTTAATCAAAACTTTATTATAAATCTAAAAAAAAATTTGGTTTAAAGTACAAAAACTAAATTTATGCGGGAGATATAACTTTTTATATATAGAAAATTTTTAGCACCTTTATAATAAATGTAAATATTCATTAAATATCAATTTTTTTTAGGTATAATATTGAAAGTGGGGAATCGAATAATAAATCGCGTAAATGTTAGTGCATCACTAATACCAACTGAACTATAATCTATTTGACATTTATTAAAAATTAACCAAGAGTCCAAATTTATAATTTATCTAATTTATAATTTAATCAAAATTAAAATATGATAAGAGAATTTTAAAGGGAAGAAAGTCAGGACAATTGAATTGTTGCCGGCGGTGGGTGTGGGTCCCATTCGTACCTACAAGTGACCAACCTACCTTCAAAATAAATAGTTTTTCTCAACTTCACAAACTTTATATGAAGATTTGATACAGTAGAGCCATTGAAAACATGCCAACTACCAAGCACCGCCTTTAATGATGGTAATTGACATTCATATATAAATGGCAATATAATAAATAAAGGTATGAAAATATGGATGAACATAATATAATAGAATTATTTATTGAATGTTTTGATGAGGGCATCTATATTATGTACGTACTTACCTAACTATATCATATTATTTAATAGGGAGAATCTTTTGTAGATTATATTCTTCAGATGATTATTCATAATCTCAAATAAACCATTCTTTAATTATAATTATTAATGATAAAAAATATTTTCAAAAATGTCCCAAAGAAAGTAATGGGTGGAAGTTTTATTTTTAATAAAAGATAGAAAAGACTTTAATTTGAATAGTAAACTGAATGAACTTATGATAAACTTA
Organism: Cyclanthera cordifolia; assembly: GCA_037832605.1. Taxonomy (NCBI): domain Eukaryota; kingdom Viridiplantae; phylum Streptophyta; class Magnoliopsida; order Cucurbitales; family Cucurbitaceae; genus Cyclanthera; species Cyclanthera cordifolia. The sequence continues at coordinate 16,423 of JBBMEG010017727.1, read as the reverse complement.
ACAAAAATGCATAAAAAATGACTAATTTAACGAGATTTTTCATTTATAGAAAAAAAAAACTAAACAAATTTGATGTATGGCAAAATTTTGAAAATATTTTTTTTATAACAAAAAAAATGGATAGTTTTTGTAAAATGATCAAAATATTTTTGTCTCAACCAGTTCAACTAATAGCTTCAATCAATTTAGCTGATAACTTTCAATCAACAGTTTAGCTTCAACTCACAATCTTCAATCAATAGTTTAACTGATTGACTCATTCAGTTTGTTGATAGATTAAATCAACTGACTAGTAGTCTTCAATCAGTTTGCTGAAAAGAGAGGTAAAATTGAAATTGTGAAAAAACGAATGAAAAATCTTCTATGTATAAATTATTTTAAAGAAAATACTATAATTAAAATAGGTGAATGAAAAAGTAAGTTCCTTGATGTTGATGCCGAAAAATGGTCAACGGATATCCACAGTAAATTTGTTTAGTTGAGGACAAAAAGGCCTTCAAAAAAGCAAATTTTATGGCATACTGGTGTGATGTGAGCCATAGGGCCTCCGATGCCTAAGTCAGATAACAGAATTAGGGTGAATAGTTTAAAGCACAAAGAATGGCTTAAGGGTACTTAGTTTAGGAATCCTCCCCTGGAAGGGAAAATGACTTGACTTTTATAGCAGCCGTTCTTGTAACCGCTGCGGCTTACTTATAGAGATATAATGGTCGGTCGTTAAAAACGTCCGTCATTAAGCCATGTATTAATACCGGCGTAATTCCTAACCGTTACCCTTCAGAAGTGTAACTGCCTTGACTCCGGAGTTACCTCGACTCGGTCAACCTTGGCAGGTCCTCACCTCCATGGCCGACCCCTTAGGGGTGCAGCCTTCTCGTTGTAGCGTTAGGACGCCACGAATGTGCAGCGTCCCTTAGCGCTACTTTGGACTTGGTCGACTTACCCACAGGAAAGTCCTAACCTCCACGACCAACCCACCCGGGTTAGCCTACTCGACCGCCCTTCTTAGAGGTTGGTTTTGGACTCGGTCAACTCTACGGGTCCTCACCTCCACGACCAACCCACTTGGGTTGACCTACTCGTTGTAATCGGAGATGCCATGGGGTGCAGCATCTGCCTGCGTTACTTAGATTCGGTCGACTCTTGGGGGGAGAGTCCTAACCTCCACGACCAACCCACTCGGGTTGGCCCACTCGTTGTAACAGGGGACGCTTCAGGGTGCAGGGCCTCCATACGTTACTTGGGCTTGATCGACTCTAGGGGAGTCATAACCTCCACGGCCAATCCACTTGGATTGACCTACTCGTTACCGGACCCGAGAAAGGTGAGGCTGCAAGGGCCTACCCCGAGGGTTCTGGCGTTCCTTGGCCGACCCCTAGGGGAGTCGAACTTGCTTAACCGATCCCTGGAGGGACGGTATGGACTCGCCCGACCCCTAGTGGGTTGTGGCCTCCATTTGGCCGACCCTCGAGGGGTCAGAAGTGGCGAGACCGGCCCCCAGGGGTGGACAATGGGGTGACCGACCCCCGGGGGGTCCACAATGTACTTGGCCGACCCCATGGGGTCAAAGCCTTCATTTGGCCGATCCCGGGGGGTCGGCGTTGGCTTATTTATCCTTCGTGCGGGCCCCAATCTCTTCCAAGTCTTTCAGGATATTTTAGCCTACAACATTACCCACACACTTCATTTTTTGACTTACTTTATTGTCGGAATTTGAAGAGTAGTTCATTGTTTAGAAGGTACTCTTTTAGAGTGCCACCTTTTTAGGCATTCTTTTTCACAAACTTGGCTAAGTAGGTTCTCTTTGTAGAGACTCATTACCTTTGGCTCTTTTCTGTCAAGTTGTCCCTTTTTTCAGAGACCTGCCACCCCTAAGCATTTTTTCGAAATTTCTGCCAAGTAGGTGCTTTTTTCAAAGACTCATTAAACTTGGGCAGATTTTCAAAATTTAGGCTAGATAGGCCTTCTTGTGGAGACTTACCCTCTTTTTTAGCACTTCTTTGATTTGAAGGTTCCTTAGGCTCCCTTAGCAGGGACTTACCTATTTTTAAGTGTCTTTCGAAACTTACAGGTTACTTAGGCTCTTTTTGTAAAAGTCGTGCCCGCCTAATCGCTTTCTTGGAAAGTAGTATGCTACTTAGGCACTTTTATAAAAGTCTTGTCTTTTTCACCGCTTTTTGAAACCTTTAGGTTACTTAGGCACTTTTATAAAAAGTCTTGCCTTTTTCACCGATTTTCGAATTTCATAGGTTACTCGTTACTTTGGCTGTCATGGACCGTTCATCCGACTACGGGACTGAGTCCCACCACCTTAGCCTCCTCTTTTCAAAAGAGGACTTGGCATAAGGCTTGGTAGTCGTAGCTAGCTCCCAACACTTGGACCGGGTTCTTTGGAGTCCACAGCCTGTTGAGTATACTGACTTCGAACGCTTTTTTAGTGGTCAGGATCTCTTTCCCTTGCTTTTAGGACTCCTACCAATGGTATGGTGGACCTTACTTCGGAGGACTGCCTGCTTCCTTGTTGTTTTTGGAGGGCAGGTCTTTATGCGCCTTGCTTCCACTTCTTGGTACCTTCGAGAGGACTTGCGCCATACGCGCTCCCCTTGGTCGTCTAGCATCGATCAATTCACGTGAGACTTGGCTTAAGCTCGTGAGACTCAGGGTGTTACTTAGGTCGCCTTGGCTGACTTTTGGACTTTCGCTAAGACGGTCCAAAGTCTTCTCGCTTAAACTTACCAGGACGACTCGTCTACCCTCGCTCGACTTTGACAAGAGTTTGACTTCTGCTAAAGTGAAGTTGTAGGATACCTCGCACTAAGTAAATTTAGTTGAAATGCTCTCTTGCCTTGGTAATTTTGGAGAAAAACTTCGGCGCGGCTACTACCGGTTGGGCACTAGACCGAATTAAAGGACGAGTTACTCATGGTACCCCTTTTCCCTCTCCAAGTCATTTTGCACCACCGCAGCCGAGGTCGTTGACCCTTCTTTGCCTGCCTTTGAGTCTGGACTTCCTGGTGATCAAGTGCAGGTCGCTTATGACTTTCGTCTCTCCCAAGTTGCATCTTAGAATGACCTCCTAGGTTAGGCTCTTCCAGCTAGGACCGAATTTGTCCAAGCCGGACTTAGTAGGCGTAGTTCCAGCAAGTGCACCACTGTATAACCTTATTGCCTTTTGATGTACTCTCTTCTTTATAGCCACACATTTATCTAAGTATGTAGGCTAACTTGTTACCTTTGTATTTGCAGGCCTTCATGCATTCGCATAGGCTTCCCGTCACCTTTTGAGGACTCGCGTCACCCCCGCTCTTCTTTGTCCACTAGCTCAAAGAAACTTAAGTGGGAGCTGGCACAGGCTCGAGAAGTTCAGTAAATTGTCGAAGTAGCCTTAATCAACTTTCAGACTTCTGCTGAAGCAGTCCACAGACTTGTTGTATGTGCACGCCAAAAGGACTTGTCTACTATTGCTTGCCTTCGACGATAGTTGGCTTCTGCTGACGAGAAGCTGAAGAACGTATCTTACTTGGCTAACCCTGTGAAAGGCTCTTCTGCTTTAGCGATTTTGGAGAGCAACGCTGGTGAGGCTGCCATTGACTGGGTACTGGACCGAATTCAGAGGGAGTTAGCTATGACAACTTTCTTCCCCTTTTTTCGGCCTCTTTGTTCCAGAACTGCAGAAAAAGTCAGCGACCTTTCCTTGCCAGCCTTCGAATCTGGAATTTCAAATGTTCCAGCCCAAGCCGTTTGCCACGACTTTCGCCTATTTCAAGGCGTGCATGAAAGAATTCAGGCTCTTCCAGCTAGGACAGTTTTCTTCCCAAACCGGACTTAACTGACCAACTTTCAGTAGGCGCAGCTTCGAGGGACCTTGATGACTTTTCGTTGCTTTTCTTTTCACTTGAAGCATTTTACTTTGCAGTCTTAACTTTCCTTTAGGTTATAACCCGAGAAATTTTGAACTCTGAATGAAATAACAATCTTTTTCCTCTAATTCTCTATCTTGCATACCCTCAATTTAAGTTTATGAAATAATCAATATACTTAAATTAAGATAGCTTTTTGAAAGAAGGAGAAAATGTCACTCTTCTTTATTCCTTAACAACTTGAATTACATTCTATTGAATTTAATTTTTCAAGTGTTCTGCACTCCAAGGATGGAGGATCTTATTCTTGTCCATGCCCTCGAGGTAGTAGTTGCATGGGCGGGTCACTTTGGCGACCAGGTATGGTCCTTCCCAAATTGGCACAAGGACTTCACTGTTGAGATCTTTGGCGTATGGCGTTACTCTACTCAGCACTAAGTCGAAAACTTGGAAGCGGTTTGCCTTGGCTCGGGAGTTGTAGTACTTGGCCATGCGGCCTTTTGTACCATGCTACCCTTATGCGGTTGCGTCCCTTTTCTCTTCCACGAAATCTAGACTCATCTGTAGCTGCTGGTCATTTTAAGTTGGGTCAAAAGACTCTACGCACAGGGATGAAAGTCCTACCTCGACCAGAATTATTGCTTCCGCCTCAAAGGCTAGCGAGTAGGAAGCATCGCCTGTTGACGTCCTGGGTGTAGTGCGGTACGCCTACAACACTTGTTAGTTTTAACTTTGGGTGCTGCCTTTAGATGACAAAGAACCTCTGGCACTTGTCGCATGCCAGAGTATCCTTCTTGACATCTTCGGCCATGGTCAGCCAAAAGTAGCCTTGCCTGACTAATTTCTTGGCTAGGGACCTTGCCCCTTCACGGTTGCCATAGACGCCTTCGTGCACTTCCTTCATTGCATAAGTGCCCTCGCTAGGGTCCAAACACCTAAGAAGAGGTAAAAAGTACCCCTTCCTGTATAGCTTATTCCCTTGGACCACGTACTTGGAAGCTTTGAACTTAAGTCGCCAGACGTCCTTTTTGTCATCTGGCAACTTCCTCTCCCCTAAGTAATCAAGGAATGAGGTCATCTAGGTTGTTGGCAAGATTGGGGTTGCCTTGCTAACTTCGTGCAACGACTTTGTAGTGACGCTAGGCTTGCCTAGGAACTTTACTAGCATGATCTTGTCCACCTTGATTTCGTAGGCGGCCTTTGACTTTGCCAAAGCATCAGCCTTAGCGCTTTGGGACCTAGGTACTTGTTAGATTTGTACCTCTATAGGTGATGTTCCTTGGACCACCTCCGTAGGTGGCATTCAACTTTGCCAAGCATCGGCCTTCGCGCTTTCAGACTTGGTAGTTGCTTGACTTGTACTCCCACAGGTGTTGTTCCTTGGACAGCCTCACCTGGAACTAGTCCTCTTTCAACAGCTTTTTACTTCAGGGACCCTTTATCACGCCTCGTAGGGCAGTGTGGTAGCATTCCCTCGAGGATAGCTGTTCTCCTCTAACTTGCCCTACCCCCATAGGAGTAGGGAACTTTACCACCTGGTGGTACGTTGACGTGACCGCCCTTCGTTTTCTCGACTTCTTCTAGTCAGCCTCGCGACGGCTGTCTGACCTCTCGCGCTTTGGAAGGGGGCGCCTTCCTTCTGTGCCTCTTCGAGAGTTGACCAGCTCCGCTATACTCATATACTCTTGTGCTATGGTTAGCAGCTCGGCCTAAGTGAGTGGTGCCTTTTTGGTGCCTCTGTGGCTGGGGCTTTCCCTTTGGTAAGGACCAACGGAGCTGTTTTTCTCGCCACAACATTTTTCTTGGTAGGTTGTCGCTGCACCGCCTCCTGCAGTGCCTGTTGTTTCCCAAATTGTCTTGGAGGAGACGAAGTTGGGCCAATCAAGGTTGTGCGTGGTCTTCATCAGCCTTTGCCTCTTTTTGGCGTTGGTTGAGCACCACCCTAAGATCCGCTCCCAAGTCTGATCCCACCCTACGGGCACTTGGAGCTCTTGAGGGACATGGGATGGATGATTCTCGTGTGGTACTTCTTGGCTGGCTACTTCAGACTGATTGCGTTCGAGAAGACTCTGCCATTTTGGACCCGATCCTTTGATGAACCGAATGCTCCTTCCTCCTATCACTACCGCCTAGTCGAAGTAGCTCGACCGGTCTTTGGTGCTGGGAATGCACATTTTTTGGTGCTTTCGTGGCTGGGGCTTTCCCTTTGACAGGGTCCCGGACCAATAGAGCTCTTTTTTCCGTCATAGTTTTTTTCTTGGTAGGCTGTCCCTGCGCTGCCTCCTACGGTACCTGTTGGTTCCTAGCATCAGCTGTCTGAGCCGGAGGTGGTTGCCGGAGCAACTCCACCAGGCGACTCAAACTCTCTGCCATTCCTTGCACTCGTTCCTCCAAAGCAGTGAACTTTGGATCTGCACGCTCCGGTTCTTGCCCAGCTACCGCACCCTCAGGATCCGGGTGGTTTTCAACATGTAAACGTCATGTTCTCTAGAGGCAATCCGCCTTGGAGCTTGCTCGACGTCCAATTCGTCATCGATACCGTGGTGGTGGCTGTTTCAATATTCGGCATTTTTGCAGGAAAATAGATTGGAATTTTAGCGCTTTTTAGGTAGAACACTCTCGTCCCCACAAACGGTGCCAACCGTCGATGCCAAAAAATGGTCAATGGATATCCACAATAAATTTGTTTAGCTGAGGATGAAAAGGCATGCAAAAAAGTGAATTTTATGGCACACCGGTGTGGTATGAGCCACAGGTCCTCCAATACCTAAGTTAGATAACAGAATTAGGGTGAATAGTTTAAAGCACAAAGAATGACTTAAGGGTACTTAGCTTAGAAATCCTCCCCTAGATGGGAAAATGACTTGACTTTTATAGCAGCCGGTCTTGTAACTGCTGCGGCTCCCTTATAGCGATATAATGGCCGACCGTTAGAAACATCTGTCATTAAGCCAGATATTAATATCGGCGTAACTCCTAACAGTTACCATTTGAAGGTGTAACGGCCTTGACTCTAGAGTTACCTGGACTCGGACAACCTTGGCAGGTCCTCACCTCCATGGCCGACCAGTTAGGGGGTGCAGCCTTCTCGTTGTAGCGTTAGGACACCACTGGTGTGCAGCATCCCTTAGCGCTACTTTGGACTTGGTCGACTTATCCACAAGAAATTCCTAACCTCTACGACCAACCCACCCGGGTTAGCCTACTCAACCGCCCTTCTCAGAGGTCAACTTTTTGGACTCGGTCAACCCTTACGGGTCCTCACCTCCACGACCAACCCACTCGGGTTGACCTACTCGTTGTAATCGGGGACGCCACGGGGTGCAGCGACCGCCTGCGTTACTTGGACTCGGTTGACTCCTAGGGGAGAGTCCTGACCTCCACGACCCACCCTCTCGGGCTGGCCTACTCGTTGTAACGGGAGACACCACAGGTGCGACGTCTCCAAATGTTACTTGGACTCGGTCGACTCGTCTAGAGGAGAGTTCTAATCTCTACGGCCAACCCACCCGGGTTGGCCCACTAGTTGTAACCGGGGACGCTAGGGGTGCAGCGCCTCCATACGTTACTTGGACTTGGTCAACTCTATGGGGAGTCCTGACCTCCACGGCCAATCCATTCGGATTGACCTACTCGTTGCCGGACCCGAGAAGGGTGAGGCTGCAAGGGCCAACCCCGAGGTGTCCTAGCCTTCCTTGGCCAACCCCTAGAGGAGTCGAACTTGCTTGGCCGATCTCCGGAGGGTTGGTATGGACTCGGCCTACCCCTAAGGGGGTTATGGCCTTCATTTGGCCGACCCCCGGGTGTTAGCCGACCCCCAGGGAGTCGACGCTGGCGTGGCCGACCCTAGAGGGGTCGGCAAAGGAGTTGGCCGATCCTCGGGGGGCCGGCATTGGACTTGGCCGACCCCCTGGGCCGACACTCTAATTACCTGCAAGGACCCAAGTTTCTAAGAAATAAGACAAAATACCTTACTTAATAACATACATGTAAATAAGTAAAACATACAATAAAGAAATGAACATCATTTAGTTGATAATAAGATGAAACACTTCATTTCTAAAACAACAGATTTAGATGGATCCCAAAAGAATATAAATACATAAAATAAGAAACATTATAATAATGGAATAAATAACTGTGTTTGAATGATCTCTAGATTCTAATGCAACAGTTTTCATTGTCAACATCAGCAACCTAGTCAGCATCCTAGTCCAAGTACTTGAGTGACAATCCACATGGAAGAGGTAACTTATGAAACTTATTAAGGTTCCTTTCACGGAGTACCACATGTATACATTATACAATATAAGCCAGCATAATAATCAATTTCATCAAATGAATATACACTGTCCCAAATCTCTTAAGTGCCACGTCATGAAATGCAAGCACTTTTTAGATAAATCCATGGCTTATGCAAAAGATTAAAGAAGTCTATCAATTAATGTTAAAGATCAAAATAACCTAAGGATTTCTATGACTCACTTGGGCAATCTTGGTAATCGATGTTAGTTAGCGAGACCATTGCGAGCCGAGCAACCTGGTGCATCTGAGGCCTCGAGCATTTGTTATGTGGTAGTTGTAGAAACACCTTCACAGTGGGATATCATTGAAGCTCTTATGCCTTACAACGAGACTTAGGATATTGTCAGGTACACCCATGGTAGGTAGTACTACGAGTATGATATCACCTCTCATCCCACACTTGATCAGCATCTTTATCGCTACTATGTTCAAGTCATGTTGCCACGAACAATAGCATAAGCTATAAAATCAACATGCCTTTTTTGAGACAACATACAAGTTCACTATTGAACAACAACATATCTCAAGTTATCTATTGAAAACCGAATCAATAACTCATCTCTAGGGCGATAGTGCTTAGCTAGTTCACATTGAAACAACCTGACATTATTTTTAAGAATTTTACAATAAATTAAATAAACAATAGGGAATTTTAATAACTTTAAAATAAACCATTTAAAATCCATTAGACACTAAATGATTCAATTACGAAAACTTGGGTTGTTATAATATTTCTCCCTTAGAAAATTTTCGTTCTAGAAAGTTGTATAAGGTCGGAATCAACCAATAGGAAATAAAAAATATCAAAAATACTTGAAACGCAACAATGAAGATAGAAGAGCCATCCACAAAACCAGAACTCAAACTCTTAAAATACTGAAATTATGATCAAAGGCAATAAATAATACAATCAACACGAAAGAAAACCAATGGTAAACAAGCTTAAAAACTATCAAAATAGGCTTCTACAAGCATAACAAATAATCTTGTGGGTACACTGCACCAACCTCTCAAGAATCTTGAATGTTCCAAACCTTCCAAGGACAAAATTCGTTTAATATACCTCCCTCCATAAAGTAGAACTTCTTCAACATCCAAGAGACCACGAGATGTTCAGTCTCAAATCTTGAATCACTACACCGAATCTTTGTGTGACTCAAACCGTTGCTTAACTGCAAACCACCTCTAAGACGAACAGAGTTGACTAAAATAGTTCCCTTAAGAATGTCACCAAACCAAGATGAGTAGCATGCTTAACAAAAAAGCAACAGAAATAGACCAACTAAAATGACCACTCATAAGTAAACAAAAGAATATATAGGATACAATTAAAATATTAAAAGTAGCTCAGGCTTTTAGTTCCTGGTTGAAGAATAACTCACATCTGATCGCTAATATATCTCAATTATGAGAGTTATCTACCATTATTTTTAAAATATTACATGTTTTTCGATGACTAATAAGAGGTTAAATCTAGTGGAATTGCATGAATTTGAATAGAAATTAAGCTAAGTACATTACATTGTTATTTTAAACAGACTAGATTAGAAAATGCTTAAAATCCATCTTTATTACATATTTATTTATGTTTTTTGCATTTCAATTGCTAGAAGTTTAATGATGTTGTGAGCATTCATTCTTATGCAAGACTTCAACGTAGAAGACACTTTTGATGTTATGACATTTATTATAATTTTGTTTGACTTAAACTTTAAATATAACCACTTAAATAAATGTTAATTTGATTAATTGAATTAAAATGTGTTTAGGTTAATTAAATACATTTTAAGTTAAGATTAATTAAAAGAATCATTAACTAATTAAGGGATTAGTTGTCATTGGTTTTATAACTAATTAGAGATTTAATTAAGTGTATTCATGCTTATTAAATCTATGTGAACCCCTTATTTAAATCTTATAAGTATGAGATTGATTTGAATAAAAAAAGCTTTTGGTGAATTTTTAAATTAGATATTAAACTTTAGAGTGAAGGGTTAATTGAGGGATATTTGAGTAAATACCTAAATAAGAGAGAAACCCAAATTTAGGGATTTGGTTTTCTTGAGTTTTACCGTTTCACCTTGCGACTGAAAAAGAAGAAAGGAAGAAGTTGCACAGAGAATCCCGGGAGAGAAAAGCTTGGAGTGCTTGAAGTGTGCAGCTGTTTGCTGATCTGAACAGCCACGTGAAGACCGCCGGCCAGAGTACGCCTGCAAATCCACCTGAACTGCTTGAGTGCGCCATTGATTTATTGATTTCGTGGGATTTAAAGAATCTTAAAGGTCAATTTTTTGTGAGATTCTTGAAAAAAATCAGTGTACAATATGTGGTATTTTTTCTATCTGGATTAATTTAATGTGTTGTTTCACTCTAGATTAGGTTTAATTTCCATAGATTTATTGTAAATTGTTTGTAACTTTCTTATTGAAATATTTCTTTAACAATATTGTCTCGCCTAAGCCAAAAACTTAGGCGACGTGGATGTATGCCTTACGCCAGAACCACTTAAAATTCTCGTGTCGTTTTTCTTTCTTTCTATAGTGTTTATAGTTGATAATTGATGTTAAATGATTGCTGCCAAAAATTTTCCAGCCAACTAAAAGTGATATAAAACCTCAAATTTGGTCGGTTATTGTATAAAGAGCCCGAATAGGTCAAGAAAAATCCCAACAACATTTTCGATGCTCATTGCATTCAACCTTGGACTTAATAAAATATCTGGTTAAAAATATCACGTATAGAACGAAAACATGATGAACGATCAAGACTAGAAGATGATTACCCAAGCAAGCTAAATCGATGAAGAATAAAAGCTACTAAATTAGAAACACAGTTTAAGGAACATTTGCGGTGGGTACAATTCAAGGAAACAACACACAACCAACGAAAAAGTGTAAAATTAAAGATTCCAAAGGATTGCGAGTGCAAATAATCGGTAAAGAATTTAGAAGAGAGAGAAAGAAGAATTCTTGAAAAGTGAGGGGGCATTGCAAAAACGGAGATTGAAGTAAGCAATTGTTCTTACCCGAGGCTATTGAATTCAAGCAATAGCCACTCAAAAAGTTCCAAAACTGCTTTTGCGACCGGAGAAGCAAGGGGTTTTTCCCTTTTCTACTTTCTGTTGACCGATTTATTATATGTTTATTTTTTTCTATTTTTCATTTGAACATTTTGTTAGATAATAAATTTTAATTAATAGAATTTATGCTGTACTTCTTGTTCAATTTGTTGATTTTTCTTTTGTTATTGATTTCCAATTATTCTTTTTTATTCAATCTATCATGCTAATGCAAATTCATGTTTACTTTCCTTATTTTACAGATAGTAGGTTAGTTCTTATGTTATTTGAATTACCAATGTCTGTCGCATTCTAATTTATTTATTTACTCTTCTTAGTTTCCATATTGAGTTAAGTAATTTTTAGGTTTAAATTAGGTAAACAGAATGTAAGTTAGAGTAATTAGAGTAAAAGAAAGATGTAGCTATTAACAAGGTAATTAGGTTAATCAACAAGGGTCAATCAACCATCTTTTTTTTTTGTTGCTTAGAGCTCACTTTTGTTCTTTAGGTCAGATAAGGCATTGCATGTTTAGAGAGTGACTTAGAATATCCATCCCACTAACACACATAAACCAATTAACTAATGCGGTGAACATTGAATAGAAGTTTGAGTTTTTGTTAATGTACATTGGGAGAAGCATTTTCTAAGTGTAGTGTGAATCGTTCTTTTTACTTGTAGAATTATCTTAATTAATGTTGTCTACATTCATAATTCTTAATATGATCCTTGTTATTGAACTTAATTTATTTCAGTTAATCAATACGTTAATTGCATTATTATTGTTGTAGATTGAAAGATTAGTTCATGACTATTTTAATTCTGTCATAGACAATGCCTACTTCCTCCTACATGAGGATAACATAGTATTCTACATCTTAGTCTTTATCTGAATCAATCAACATTGTCAATTAATTTATTTTTGTAACGTAATTCAATATAGATAATTTTTAAGGCATTAAGCTCTGGTGGAAATGACTTAGGGATTTAATACTTGATTACAAACGACAATATTCGATTGCGTTTTATTTGTGTGTGAACGGAGATGTTTATGACTTTATTAATGCGGACACATCCATGTTATAAAACAAGATTGCCCTTCCTACATCTATTGTTGTTCACGCAGACAACCCTATCAAGTTTTTAGTGTCATTGCCAAGGACTAAAACTTTTAATACAATTTTTTTTTTTTTTTTTTTTTTTGTTTTTTTTTTTTTGAGTTTGACTTAATTTTAATAGTTAACTAATTCAAATTTTTTTTGTAGGAAACTTAATGTGCATGAATGAATGATTTAGTACTCTTTTCAACTTTGATCCTAAAATTGAAACAAGATATCTTCGTAGACGACAAAAGAAGCGAAAGAGCAAACGAGAAAGAATGACTCATCAATGAGGTAGCAATTTACCTAATGCGCGCAAAATGAAAATGCAAATGTTAACTGTAATGCTAATTTTGATCATGTATTAGATGATAGGAATAGAGCTATTAGGGCTTATACTTACCCTATTCCTAATGCTCTAAACTCGTGCATAGTGAATAATAGAGCAAGATCTTTTGAGTTGAAACCTGTGATGTTTCAAATGCTTCAGACATTGAAAAATTTAATGGTAAAGCATATGAGATCTGCATCAACATCATAGATTATTCCTAGGGGCCAATGATTCATTTTACATAACCGAAGTTACACAATGAGAGTTTCAGACTTACATTGTTGTCTTATAAGGACAATGCTAAAGTTTGGGTGGACACTTTGCCTCATTTCACAATCATTATTTGGAATGCACTAGTTGCAAAGTTCTTTACTAAAAATTTTCTCATGCAAGGAATGTGCAAGTAAGCAATAAGATCGAATAATTTAGGCAATTTGATGATGAATTAGTTAGTAAAGCCTAGGACAGATTTAAGGAGTTATTGAAAAACTGTGTGCATCATGGCCTACTCTTTTTCGATCCATTCAAAAGAAAAAGTTTTACAATGGGTTAAAGCAGACAACAAAAGTAATGATGGATGCATTCGTAAATGGATCGTTGTTAAGAAAGACATAGAATAAAGCTTATGAAATCCTTAAAAGCATCTCTCTAAACAATTATCAATAGTCTAATCTTTGTTGAAACATAACAAAGAAAGGGTCAATAAGTTGATCTGATGCACTAGTAGCAATTTAAGCAAAGATGATCGATGTGGCGAATGCAATGAAAAGCCTTCAATAACAAAATTCACAATTGTAGAATGCATCTGCGATAGGCCAAACATCTAAAGAGAGTTGTTCAACTTGCGATGGGGATCGCACTTATGATTTTTGTCCACATAACTCAACATCTATTATGTACATGGAAAATCCCAGTTATTTAAAATCAGCAAACAATCCATACTCAAACACCTATAATCCTAGATGGAGAAATCATCCTAACTTTTCAACCAAGTATGAAAAACTCATCTAAATTTGTGAATCAAAATCCATAATATGGCCTATATTAGAACAACCAAAGTTACAAGAAACCTAACCCTCAATAGCAAGTTCTTGGAACTTTGCTAGAAAACCTAATCAAGGAGTGAATTATAAAATAGATCCCGTCATAAATGGTCAAGAAACCACAATGAACTTAGAATTACAAATAAGGCAGCTGGCATCTGAAATGCAAACTAGACCTTTAAGAAAACTTTCTTTAAACATTGAGTATGCAAAATGAGAGGGAAAGAAAGAAGTTCAAGCTATTGAATTAATGATTTGAAAGAGTATAACAATACAAATGCAAACAACATCATAGAAAAAATTATGGGATATTTTTCTATAAATGAAGGAGAATGTAGCGAGGTAAATAACCTAAAATTAGATATGGAAGGTAGTGCAAACACCTATGTTTTCACCACCACCTTCACTTTATCCACAAAAGGTTAAGCAAGAAGAATCAAGATGAGAAGTTATTTGTGAAGTTATGGACATTCTCAATGTGATCCACAACAATATTCCATCAATGGATGCACTGAGGAAATGCCTAATTACTCTAAATTATTGAAAGATGCTCTTGCAAAAAAGAGTAGATTCGAAGAATTTAAGATAGCCTTGTTGTCGAAAGAGTATACTGTTGTAATGAAGAGCTAAATCTTGAAGAAGGAAGAAGATCTTGAGGAAATTTACCATTCGAGTTTGTATTGGTGGTAAATAACTAGATAGAGCATTATGTTATTGATAGGATGCTAGGCGATGATGATGTTAAATCTATTGAGGATGCATGTTCGCATTGGATTATGACCTAAACATCACTCGGCGCCTTGAAAATGCAAGTGTGTGCTATCAATTGTATCAAGTAATAAGTATATCTAAGTCCTTTCCTCAGGGATCGATTCTTTGAAGTAATTTTATATTCTTATTTTTGAAGGTTAAATAAACATAAAAGTTGGGTGAAATAAATTGGAATGTAAGTGCAACAACATTATCAATGTGGCAATATTATCTTTAGTCAAACAATAACAAGAGCATTACACACTACATTGGAACACACATAGTAAATAAATGGATGCTAAGTAATTTGCAACACGTTAATAATAAAAGTACAATGCTCATTAATTAGGGCAATAATTAGGGCAATTGGCATGGTAGAAACTAAGTTTATACTACACATCAGTACCTTCTCTCGAAGCACACTCTCTCTTGATGCTATCACATTAAAGATGTGGTACGTATTCATTAGTCGGCGGCTATAAAGGATCCTCCTTAAGCCTACTAACTTCATAGTAGTGAAGCTAATAACAATCATTAAGGACTTTTCAATTCACTTCCTTCTCGCGAACCAAAGCGAAAGGCAAAGAGTAAGTAGATGACTGGCCGACCATTGTTAATTAACTTGCTTACTTTACCTTCCGTTAACTAGTTACTTGGTCACCTCATTAATAAATGAACATACAAATACTAAACATGAAGAATGTTATCTACATTCAGAATGCGGAGGACATTGTCAGAAATAATACAACCAGACACTTCACACTAAGAATGCATGTAGTAGTCTATCTACACAAAAAAATTAGAATGTGAGGGACATCGCCAAAAATAGTACGACCAAAACCTATACATAATGAAAGCATAATACTACTAAGCAATGAGCATAGAGCAATACAATAAATAAAATAACTAACATAAATAAAAGAACATAACTTGTATTAAAATTAAAGGTTCATATAAATAAAATAACTTACAGTAAATATTGGATATAAAGTTAAAGATAGAAAAGGAAAAGGAAGAGAAATCGCTTGCATATGTGCCACTCATAGTAATATTGAGGATTTTAAGGCAGCTACCTTGCACTTCAACTTCTTGCCAGGTAAGTCAGTTACAATGCTCAGTGCAATGGCAATGTCTCCAACGACGTGAAGTTTTTTTTCTCTCTCTCTCTCGCTCTCTCTCTATTTTACTAGAAATCAATAAAATTAGTTGATCATCACACTAACTCTAAAATTTGACCATCCTAACTTGTTGATGCTTCTACGTTAGATAGCCTAGAAAAACCCTTTTTTTTCTCCTCACTACACCACGACTAGGGTTTTGGGATGCTAACTTGAGAAGTCTTTAACTTGCTGTCAAAGTGTCATTGCTTGGGCAAGCAACAATACATTTAAGCCATTCAATTCATCTTTGATCCACGTCAAATGATATTTCGTGTTTTTTCAACATTTAATCAGATGCGGGTAGAATGCGGCCAACGATAGAATGCACCGTTCTTTGTCAATGCTCTCAGCAACGAAACTTTTGCACTTCTGCACTTCTATAAGAATGAGGCCAACGTATCAACAACATTTTGGCTACACCAATGTCTTTAGCTTCACTTTCCTAAGCTAATCATGAGTGCTTGCATTATTGATGAGTTTTAAGCAATAAAATGCAAGAAAAATTAAAAAACATGCCATAAAAGTGCATTTCCCACATATCTCATATTCCACATGCTTAAATTTTTAAAGTAATGTATTTGGCATATTTTCCATATGAAATCATGTCATTCTTATGATATTAACTTCTATCGCACATGAAATATTAGAAAAAGTAAGCTAAATAAATCTTTAAGTGGACAGTTATCTATAAGGACCCCACAACATTATAACTATTACAAAATGGGTAAAATAGAGATTACATAGGGGAAGGGGGTATGTGTGCTAATCTTGTATGGGAGGAGACATGGAGTATAAATAGGATGTAAAAGAGAGAGG